>OW240919.1:150629904-150670222 GCA_933207985.1 Pelobates cultripes
CTGGCAGCAGTGGCAGACAACTGACTGCTATTCAATCTATAACAGTGAAAAAAGTTTTTTGTTTTTAAATCCAAGCTATTGTGACACAGATGTAATTGGTGGCACTGACTGGGGAAATGGGCACTGTGAGCCTGACACAGAAGCTGGCAGCAGTGGCAGACAACTAAGTGCATTTACATTACATAGAAAAATAAAATAAAAAAAAAGCATACCATTATCCCTAACCTAGCTATGCTTTTCCCTATCTTATGAACAGCAGCTACACTTTCCCTCCTCTTACTAAGCATGCAGCTTGAGAATGAATCTAAAATGGATGCTGTCCAGTAGGTGGGAGGGTCTGCTAGGGAGGCTGTGCTGCTAATTGGCTGGAATGTGTCTGCTGACTGTGAGGTACAGGGTCAAAGTTTACTCAATGATGACGAATAGGGGGCGGGTCGAACCGCGCATATGTTCGCCCGCCGTGGCGAACGCGAACATGCTATGTTCGCCAGGAACCGTTCGCCGGCGAACCGTTCGGTACATCACTATTTAGGAGTTATATAATTTTGTTTCTGTTTAAGTAGCCCTAGCCACACCTCCCCTGGCCGTGACTGACAAAGCCTGCATGAAAAAAAAAGTTTCATTTTCAATCAGATGTAACTTACATTAAAAGATGATATCTCCTGCTCTGAAAATTTAACTTTAATTACATACAGGAGGCTCAGGCAGAGTCTAGCAAGCTATTAACAGAGCAGGAAATAAGAAAATCTAAATTAAACATAATTGGCAATAAAGGAATAGACTGTAAGCTTGTTTGAGCAGGGTCCTCTTTAACCTATTGTTCCTGTAAGTTTTCTTGTAATTGTCCTATTTATAGTTAAATCCCCCCTCTCATAATATTGTAAAGCGCTATGGAATCTGTTGGCACTATATAAATGGCAATACTAATAATAAGGAAGGATAACCATTAGGTGACTCTTTACAGGAAGTATTTATGAAGGCTGTGTAAGTCACATGCAGTGAGGTGTGACTAGGGGCATGATCTATAAACCAAAGTTTATAAAAAGTTGTTTTGGTGATTATAGTGTACCTTTAACAGTTTTCCAAATGATTTAAAAACTTGTCAAATGATTTACCTACAAAATACTCACATACTTTAATGGAGACTTCTGTAGATAATTTGGAATTGGCATTGAATTATTTGGAAAGCTTATTATATGATGCCAAACTGTTGTTCTTTCAGGTTTTCAAACATAATATGTGCAGAGCTAGACTACAGAACTGATTGTTTTTATACACCTAAATTTATCAGAAAATAATCCCCCAGTAGTGTATAAATACTTTTATACCATCCACAAATTTATCAGCAATTAATGTGTCCTGTGGTTTGCCCTTTTCCTCGGGTTTTGTAACAACCATCGATGTCACTGGAGTCACAAACTTGTAATTAAGGGAAAGTTCCAGGATTTCGGCCGTCAGGTTACTTTTTTCTGGTTCCTTTGCAAAAACACTAGAAAACAAAATAACTAAAAATCAGAGAGGCAAAAAAGAAACCCACATATACATTTATATATATATTACATAATGTGAGAATGTTGTCAGGGTATTTATATCGGCAGACATCTTGTGCTATGATAGAAATTAAAAGTGTATATTCTGAGTCACTCTGAACAGAGCAGACTCCATTTTGTTATTTTCAAGTTAACAAAGAGACACGAAATTTCTATCCTTTCTGTAAAACTAACCACTTTGCCAGAGCTAAAGGAATGCATAGTATATACAAACCAAGTGATAAGGAGAACGGGGGTTGGATAGACTGTCTAAATGCTAATGGAATAGATCAATTCTAAACCCAGACATTGGTGACAGAGGAGATTAAATAATAAAATTTTACTTTCTATATGTACAAGGTCCCATTGTAAGTTACGGGTCAAAACTCAGAATTTGCCAGACACATAGTCTGGACAAAACTTAAAGAAACCCTTTGAAATGAAAGGAAACGTAAGTTATGGCCACGATAAAGATAGGCCAAAATGATGTCAAAATAGCCACCAAGAAAAGTTAACTCTTTCCTGGATAGGTATGTTTAGTGGGACAAGACTGCCCTCTATAGACCAAATACCTAAATTGCAATCCCTAGATAACCACACCTCTAGTGCTTCTATTGGGTTATCAACTGATGACGTACAGAGAGTCTGGCCCTTTAAAAGTTAAGACAAAGAGAGGAAGAGGTAGACGAGGAATGCAAGGGTATGCAAAGAAAGCAAAGAAGTGAGCAGTGGGTTGCAATGCCACTCTAGGACACTCAGAAATACCTACACACCTCCATGCAGAGAGACATCCAAATAAGTTCCTGACACGATCTACCAATCGGATGAAATATCTACTCAACTGGTAATTATACTGGTTTCATTTAATTAATTAAATTAATAAAAAAAAAGGACTAATAGCATGATATATGACTGGATAAATCACGGTCAGATTTCAATATTAAGAAATCTTAGTTAACTAAAGAATATATAGTTATAAACATTCCATTCTGCAGGTGGAATTAAGAATAATTATAAATTAATGTGATAGTATCACATGTTAGCATACCGCTGTTTTTATCCAGGTGTATTAAAATAAGATAAGATATCTTTTTAGGCGAATTAAATTCTGCTTTTGTAAAATCATGGTAGATTATTCTTATTGGATGGTTCCAGGAAATGACTAATGAACTGGTTTAAATGTTATTTTATTTAAAATTACATAAAATAGATCTTAATTACCTAGGAGGATCTAGCCAGCATTGAAAGGGTTATTCTAACTGATAGCCAGGGTTTTATGGCCCTTCGCTGTGAAAAGCTTTGCTTTCTCTCTGTGAAAGATACCTCATAAATCTTGTAAGCCTTGACAGAAAATGCTGTTTAGCCATTGAAACATGTATACCCATTCCATTGTATTGCATATCATTTTATACTGGATATTCATTGATTATTGTCACGCATGTTACATATTATTATTAATTAATTGTTATTATAAAATAAATCTATTTTTATAACATTGTGACATTATTTATATGAAATACTTTTCACTTAACACGATAACGATCTTTGGGGTCTGAGAATTGAATTAGTGGGCAATTCTCACTGTTTACTATTATTATCCCATAAATATCCCCACAATGTGTCCCCATATTGTAGACTTTTTTTTACCACTATGACACTTAAAGTACATACTGTACATGGATACCCAGCTTGGGAGTTAAAGGGACACTATAGTCACCAGAACAACTACAGCTTATTGAATTTATTCCGGTGAGTAGAATCATTACAAAGAAAATGCAGTGTTTACATTACAGCCTAGTGATATCTTCACCGGCCACTCCTCAGATGGCTGTTAGAGATCCTTCCTGGGTCATGGCTGCCTAAAATGCATCCAAACATTCAATGTCTCCCCCCTCTGCATGCAGACATTGAACTTTCCTCATAGAGATTCATTGATTCAATTCATCTCTATGAGGAGATGCTGATTGGCCAGGGCTGTGTTTGAATCATGCTGGCTCTGTCACTGATCTGCCTCTTTGTCAGTCTCAGCCAATCCTATGAGGAAGCATTGTGATTGGATCAGGCTACCACTTCTGCTGATGTCAGCAGGCAGTGGGCAGGTCTAAAGGAAACAGGGACAAAGTATAAGGTACCTGGAGGGGAGGGAAACAATTGCTTCCTGAGAGCCAGGAGGAATATTATGTACTTTGTGCACAGGCCAAAGCACCCATCACTCTGGAACTCTTTTGGGCATGGACCAGGTGTGAGGCCGTGGAAATCTTTGCCTAGGTGGGGTTTGGTCAATTCTACATAGATCCAGGTGCTATTTGGACAGATTGGGGGATCAGAGACTAGCTATCCTGGGGTATATTACATGTGGGAGTTCACTACTGTCTTAGGTGTATTTTTCAGGCTTTTTTTGTGTTAAACACTCTATGTCCGGGAGATAGTTCGTTTACTGCTTATCAACTCAATAATCTCCAAGACACAGATGACTAGGCGGGTTTATATGTCCATGAAGGGAGACCCCATGCTGGGAGTCTGTGTATAAATTATGTGTACCTTTCCTGAATAAAACAGCTCTACTCCAAACATTAAGTCTCTACTAATGTATGAGGGGAGAGATATGCCAGCTATATTGACTACTGCATCTGGAAGAAGCTATAACACTATGGGAAAGGGAATCGTTGACGGCGATATTACGGTGGTCCGGCACACACCACCTGCCCATTCTTGAATATGTTTTATAACCCAAAAGAGAGAGGATGGTGATGCAGTTATGTCCTACAATGGATGGGTAATAACTCATTATTATATGTGTTTTCACAAGAACCTATTTGTGAAATATTTTGAACTTTTATCTTTTACACTTGTAAAACTTCAGATAAGAATAGATATTATTTTTGCCATAATGTAAATTCAGGGTAACACACCGTTTTTCTAATAACTGCTGAATAGTAAGATATGCCCAAAGTCTCTCTGTAAAGTCCCCAAATATATATTCCTGCTGTTTCTGGGCATCATCTTTTTCCTTGAGATCCACTTCTTCTTTGTAATTTAAGGAATCAAGAGCCTAAGAAAAAAAAAGAAAAAGTAATTATTACATTGTTAAGCTGTTGTCTGTAAACAGTATTTGGTAATTGTTTTGAAGAATTTCCATATTGTGACATTAGTAGGGAGATTTATTTTAGAGGATGGGGACGGTAGCATCATAGCATTTGTTTAGGTTGACTGATTAAAACACACTATATTATCAACTGGCACATATTGTACCAACCAATTATCCTGGGCCAGCTGGTAAGCTCAAAGCATATCTTGCAAAGCACTTTATAGGAGGTCCTACAGACATTGGATCGAAGTTGGAGTACAGGGTTCTGTACTCCCTTATTAGCATATGTTATTTTTGGTATGTAACTTACCCTATGTAAGAGCTGTATAATAAATACAACTGTTTGCAGTATTCTTAGATATCCAACACAATAGAATTATTCAAATTATTCAAGGAGTGCTTGTAATATCAAATAAACACACATAAGTCGTGCTGTCATAGAGAAATACAGTACCTGATGGTAATATTGTATGTCTGCTTGGTAATGTACAGAGCCTGTTCAAGAGTCACTGACAATAAATGGTATTACTGAAACATAGTGGGATGAAAACACATTTGTGCACTTAATTTAAATGAGTATAATAAGGATAATAAATATGGAAAGGATATATTTACATGTCAAACCTGAATTGCAGACATTTATTAAAAAAATGGCATATGGATGTCTTATGGGTATGGGAAATTGTTTAGGAGATAACAGGACCAATACCTCCACTCCTTTAAGAATTGCTTTCATCTCTTATAGTCTCTGGATAAATACACTTGTATCAGTAGAGCTTTTGCAACAAAAAAATAGCAACAGTCAATTAATATGTTAGCTGTTTCAGTTTCCTCCAGTTATGGTTAAACTGGGATATGTATGCTGGATTAGCTTCATTAATATAGTACTATATTAATAGGATGTCCTTGTAGATTCAGCAATAATGATATTAATATATGTACCCTTCATAGATACATTTCAGCATTACTAACTTACTGTCTGTAAGCCGTGTGCGTGTCACTGATCTTGCTCTCCTGCGTTCCAAGTGTAGCTCGGTTGGATTTACGGTGAGTGCCAAAAAGCAATAACATCCTTACACGTTTTGTGAGTCTATTGCTAAAAGCACATTCACAGTGCCTGCAGTGTCCTGATACTATGTTTGAAGTATTCAGCTAAACGTGAAGATGTCAAACGTAAGTACTACTCATCAGGCAGGACTTAACTAGGAAGTCCCTCTGGTGGCCGTCTGAGTGACTGCCACTGGAGGTGTTCCTATGCTCTATGGTAAACACGGTGTTTACATGAAAAAGCCTGCAGGGATTTATTGTTCTCACCTGAACATCCTCATTAAGCTGAAGTTGTTTAGATGGCTATAGTGTCCCTTCCTTTCTTTATGTACCAAATTCATGTGAAATATGTCTTTACTGATCAATTTAAATAATTTGAGAAGAACGTATAAAGATATGCAAATAACTACTGCAGAAACCTTATAGCAAATATGTGATTGGATCACACAGGACAAAGTGCTACAGCAATTAAAAATAGGGCCTGATAGTATTCATCCACAAGCAATTAGTAGTTAGGTGTAGTAATATGGAAACTGCTGTTTTTAATCTGTCAGGAATCTTTATTTCAGGAATTGTACTTAAGGTCTGAGAAAAACAAATATATTTCACAGATTAGAGAATGCTTCAAAATTATTTAGGGACCATATGCAGAGATTCATTGTAGACAATGACATCATTAATAGTAATCCACAAGGTTTTATGAAAGACCAAGCTCTAGTTAAATTAACTTATTTGTATTCTAAGAAGAAGAAGTTGGCAGAGTATAGATACTTGTGTTGTAGTAGCTCTGATATATGTTGGGTTAAAGGTAGTGCAGTGAGTAGTTGCGAATGGAAAAATTTTAAGTTAGTCATAGGTCATTAGTGGAGTTCCACAAGAGTCTGTTCTGGGTCCATGTCTCTTCAACCTGTTTGTTAATGATCTTGCAATAGACATTAAAAGTCATACATTAATAGTTAATCTCTACACTGAATGCGTGGAGCAATTTTCGGCAAATGTTTTAAAGAATGATGTTATGGATGCAGAAAGCGTGTAGAAACGGGCTCAAAAATTATTTAGGAGGATGGAAGATATTAGTAATGAAGATAGGCAAAAAATGTGGAACTTCTTTACTTGAGAGAAGAGGCAACTCAGAGGGGATATGATAACAATCTGTAAATATATACAGGGTGCAAAGAACAAATGGTACAAGAGATAATATGTCACCTATTTAGACTTGAAGTGAGACCTTTGCAATTGTAGAACAATTTTCTGCCTAAAGAGGTCCTTCTTAGATTCTGTACAGATTTATAAACAATGTCTTTATGTTGTTTTTGGAAACAAAACTGTTCCTATATCAAGTTTATTAATATAGAGACATATTTAATATTATACAGAGTGCTTACTCCTTTGGCTTTCACTTCTGATGTAAATGAATTCAAATCATTATCTATAATACGTCCAGCAATGACAATCTCACTTCCATCAAAGTATTGCTTATAGCTGCTCTTAGTGACATCAGACACCGCGTTTTCTGGGTACTGTATTTCAATATCCATCAAGGTGGGATTAGCCACTTCGTCATAAAACCCCTGAAAGAAAGTTAGATTTTGTTCTTAAACAGATATTTCAGGATTGTGTACAGAGCATGTTATATTAGTAACTGAATGTGAAAACTTTGAAATACGCAAATTGCAAATGAATGCTCATCAAAACAAAATGTAAACAAAAATTGGAATTCTGCGCTATATGTCTGTTTAACCGTTATTTGCCTTTATGCACCGACACTTATTATATATGATTTTGTTCAGGAGAAACATGGCTTTTATTTCACATTAAGTATTCATTTATAATAATAATTTATAATAAATCAAATCTAAAAAAGTGTGAGATATTTTTTCAGTGATTGTCATAATACAGTTAGCTTTTACTGCAATAAAATACACATATTAGTATTCAGCAATGTCTCCCGAGTACAACAATACCCTCCACTAACAGGTTTTATGGTGTTTTGGAAAGTTACATAGTCAAATATAGCATGTTCCATTTTTCAGGTTTTTTTTCACATTGAAATTTGCAAGATTAGTAATGTTGCCTTTGAGAGCGTATCGTAGCCCCAGAATGAGAATTACCCCCATGATGGCATACCATTTGCAAAAGTAGAGAACCCAGGTTATTCAATATGCGATATGTCCAGTATTTTTTAGTAGTCACTTAGCCACTTACCCCACTTGCAATACCTTTGGTTGTCTACTTTTGCAAATAGTATGCAATCATAGGGGTAATTCTCATTCCTGGGCTACCATATGGTCTCAAAGGCAACATTACCAATCTGACAAATTTCAATGTGAAAAAACTGAAATGCAAGCCTTATATTTGACTCTCTAACTTTCCAAAACACCATAAAACCTGTACATAGGGGATACTGTTATACTTGGGAGACTTTATTGAAAACAAATTAGTGTTTCAAAACAGTAAAACATATTACAATAATAATAATGTCAATGAAAGTGCTGTATGTGTGTAAAAAATGCCCAAAAGATGTTACTTTCACTGACAATATCATAGTTGTAATACAATTTACCATTTACGATTATTCACAAACACGTAGCATCTCAAAATAGATTTGGTCCTTAAGGGGTTAATAATAAGAAAAATGTTTTAACATTTTAATGTTTTTATTTATTTATTTATATGTGTGTGTGTACAGGGAGTGCAGAATTATTAGGCAAATTAGTATTTTGACCACATCATCCTCTTTATGCATGTTGTCTTACTCCAAGCTGTATAGGCTCGAAAGCCTACTACCACTTAAGCATTTAAGGTGATGTGCATCTCTGTAATGAGACGGGGTGTGGTCTAATGACATCAACACCCTATATCAGCTGTGCATAATTATTAGGCAACTTCCTTTCCTTTGGCAAAATGGGTCAAAAGAAGGACTTGACAGGCTCAGAAAAGTCAAAAATAGTGAGATATCTTGCAGAGGGATGCAGCACTCTTAAAATTGCAAAGCTTCTGAAGCGTGATCATCGAACAATCAAGCGTTTCATTCAAAATAGTCAACAGGGTCGCAAGAAGCGTGTGGAAAAACCAAGGCGCAAAATAACTGCCCATGAACTGAGAAAAGTCAAGCGTGCAGCTGCCACGATGCCACTTGCCACCAGTTTGGCCATATTTCAGAGCTGCAACATCACTGGAGTGCCCAAAAGCACAAGGTGTGCAATACTCAGAGACATGGCCAAGGTAAGAAAGGCTGAAAGACGACCACCACTGAACAAGACACACAAGCTGAAACGTCAAGACTGGGCCAAGAAATATCTCAAGACTGATTTTTCTAAGGTTTTATGGACTGATGAAATGAGAGTGAGTCTTGATGGGCCAGATGGATGGGCCCGTGGCTGGATTGGTAAAGGGCAGAGAGCTCCAGTCCGACTCAGACGCCAGCAAGGTGGAGGTGGAGTACTGGTTTGGGCTGGTATCATCAAAGATGAGCTTGTGGGGCCTTTTCGGGTTGAGGATGGAGTCAAGCTCAACTCCCAGTCCTACTGCCAGTTCCTGGAAGACACCTTCTTCAAGCAGTGGTACAGGAAGAAGTCTGCATCCTTCAAGAAAAACATGATTTTCATGCAGGACAATGCTCCATCACACGCGTCCAAGTACTCCACAGCGTGGCTGGCAAGAAAGGGTATAAAAGAAGAAAATCTAATGACATGGCCTCCTTGTTCACCTGATCTGAACCTCATTGAGAACCTGTGGTCCATCATCAAATGTGAGATTTACAAGGAGGGAAAACAGTACACCTCTCTGAACAGTGTCTGGGAGGCTGTGGTTGCTGCTGCACGCAATGTTGATGGTGAACAGATCAAAACACTGACAGAATCCATGGATGGCAGGCTTTTGAGTGTCCTTGCAAAGAAAGGTGGCTATATTGGTCACTGATTTGTTTTTGTTTTGTTTTTGAATGTCAGAAATGTATATTTGTGAATGTTGAGATGTTATATTGGTTTCACTGGTAATAATAAATAATTGAAATGGGTATATATTTGTTTTTTGTTAAGTTGCCTAATAATTATGCACAGTAATAGTCACCTGCACACACAGATATCCCCCTAACATAGCTAAAACTAAAAACAAACTAAAAACTACTTCCAAAAATATTCAGCTTTGATATTAATGAGTTTTTTGGGTTCATTGAGAACATGGTTGTTGTTCAATAATAAAATTAATCCTCAAAAATACAACTTGCCTAATAATTCTGCACTCCCTGTATATGTATGTATGTATATATATATATATATATATATATAATATATAATATATAATATATGTGTGTTCTGGGCAACATTGATTATGATATGAAGTAAGATTGTTGTTAGCAAACCTGTGATAGGAAAAAGTCGGTTGAGGTGTGCCGAAACTGACGTATGCTGTAGGCCAGTCAATAAAATAATTAAAAAGCCCAGCATTAAGATGTACTAGTTCAAAAGCTCAGCAAGTACTACTCCTATTGTTTCACACCTCGATTGTATTATGGTTATTATTGCATGGCTATTATTGTATGGTACATAAACATACATACACACACACATACACACATCCTGAAGAAACTTTGAGTTAGAACTGAAACGTTGATTCTTTGTTTGCACAGCATCTGATGAATAAACGTTAAGTTTTATATATATATATATATATATATATATATATATATATATATGTAACAGCACCCCGGTCATAAAAGGGGTTAAAACCGTTTAGGAGATATTCCCTTTCCAGATACACAGGCAACTATCAAATAAACCAATCCGCCGAACAGGATATTCATACGAAAGCTCCAGACAGCCAAAATAACCATACAAATAAATCCTCCCAAGTACAAGGCTCGGCTCCGTACTGAGGCGTCAAACAGGAATCTGGTTTTATGTGGGCTACCTGCCCGGTATTTATGCAGGTCTTCCACCAGGTGAACACTCCCAAAGGGAACCTGGTGGAAAACTGGGACAACTTAAGACAGTAACCAATCATAGCATGGCAAATAGTTGAACACTCCCACAGGTATATGTAAACCCTCCTCCCTATCCTGGAGATAATTGGGACTCAATTATCTCTGAGGATATGGACTAGACTCCATTTTACAAGTAAACTGAAAATTATATAAAAATGTCACAAAATACTGACTGAAACAGGCACATTCAACGTATCCCCAGATAGCTTAATGGTGCTCAAATCACATACATACAGTTCAATCACCATGGAGCCAAAGTCTTTTACATAGTCTTTCGGCATACGAATGGGCTCCATGGCATGACTATCTGGGGTAGCTTGGTTCACATAGCCAAAGTCCCGAACATCCCGGTGTTCGTATACGAATGAGAACAAGGGGAGGGAGGTCGGTGGTTTCAGCAGTGTTCGTGAGAAATTTTTAGTTCCGTGAAATTGTCGACGAACACTGCTGAGTGTTCATATGTCCTAGATGGCCACCGCCTCGTGTTCGTTCATACGAACGACGACCACCCAGCCGACATTCAACAATTAGGAAATATCTGCAATTAACCACAACATTCTGATGGGGCCAAGAGGTTAACAAGTAGCACACTTCCATGCTGCGTGGCCAGCCGTTTGGCAGTTGTTTGGTAAAAAGAGAAAATAAATGTAGGGGCTGTACGGACAGGGAAATAGCCGAACAAACAGACAAATGAATATATATATAAATATATATATACACACACACACACCCACACCACATGCAACAATGACTTATGGGGCTGACATACAATTTATTTACAGGGCTGCTTTGTATACAGAGTCTATCCCTGCAAAGGGTCTGAGCATTGATGTCATTACAATTATGCAACCCCCCCCACCCCCTGTGAAAAATTCCTGAAGACGCCCATGGCAGTAGTAATCCAATTTATGATAGGAGCACTTGGGCTGTGACCCCCAAGTTGGTGAAGCGGTTTTAATATATTCCAGGTGGGATATCTGAGATCGCTGTGCACTTCTAGGAACAGCTAAGATACTGCTCAGAACCCTCAGACCTGGGGGTGGGCGGCAGGGCCGGTGCACGGATTCTTGCCGCCCTAGGCAACAATAAATTTTGACGCCCCCTCATGAATGCAATTACATTTGCTCAGAGGTTTATTCACTAAACTCTGAATTACACTAAAGAGACATTTAGAGAAAGAGGCGCACTGAGTAGATATTCAATGGAAACTATAGTGCCAGGAAAACAAACTCGTCATCCTGGCACTATAGCTTTCCCCTCCATCAAGCGCATCCCCCCTCGTGGTGCAGCAGGGGTTACCTTCTGTCAAATACCTTCTGTCACTAACCTGGGTCCAGCACCAATGTCTTTTGTGCTGGCTTGGGTCTACCTTCGCTCCTCAATGGCCGCGCTCGCAGTGGTATTTCTGTGACTGGAGGTCCCCATGCATAGCCACTAGAGGAGTTAACCCTGAACGGTAATTATTGAAGTTTCTTAAAAATTGCAATAATTACCTTTGCAGTGTCATTTACACAATCTTACTAATACACACACTCTCTCACTGGCATACACACTTACACATTCTAACTTACACACTCTAACACATATACATTCTCACTTGCACACTCTCACTGACATACGCCATGTCACTTACATACTCTCACTAACACACACAGTGTCACCTACACATTCTCACTAATACACAGACTCTAACTTACACACTCTAACTGGCATACACATTGTCAGTTACACACTAACACCACACAGTGTCACTTACACATACTCTCTAACAGTGTCACTTGCACACTCTCACTAACAAACACACACCCAAAATCACTTGCACACTCTCACTAACACACATTGTCACTTACACACTCTCATTAACACACATACTGTCACTAAAACACAAACTCACATCACTTTACATAGTCACACTTTGCACACACAAACACACCAATTTAACACACTCCCCCATTTACAAACATGCCCACAATAAGCAATCCCACTTAACCATGCCATACCTGGGTGCTGTGAAGATGAGAAGAGGTCCAGGCAGCAGGATCCAGGATGTGGCTCTTCTTTCTCTTGGGGAAGCAGGAGAGCCGTGCACTGTGAGCACAGGCTACTGCCCTCTTCCTTCACCGTGCTTCCAGTGTTCACAGGCAGGGGGAACACAGTGCCTGCAGGAAACACAGTGCTCTGCTTGGGTTACAGCAAACCCCACTGCCCGAGCAGATAATCAGCTGCAGAAGGAGCCCAGCAGCTGAATGGCTGCGCTGGGGGGTGGCTAAGGAGCCGCTCGCCCAGTACAGCATCCCCAGATAGCTATATCAGGGCAGCCAACCGGGAAACCTCTGCCTTATTCGCCTTAATGGTAGCGCCGGCCCTGGTGGGCGGGTACTGCTGTACTCATGAGACATTGCTGAACTTAAATATGAGTGTTTTAGTGCAGAAAAAAAAATGATGCTGATATAATCAGTGAAAGGGCAGTTTTTGTGTGAAAACCCAAAAAACAAACTAACTTTGGCCAGTGTTTGTGACTAATTAGCTATTTAAAAAAAGACTTGACAAAACCCATTTTAAATACCCTGGGTTGTCTACTTTTGCAAATGGCATAAGTGATGGGGGTAATTCTTATTCCTTGGTTGCCATACAGTCTAAAAGGCAATATAGGTCCAAAAAACTAATCTGACAAGTTTCAATGTGTATGAACCAAAAAGGGGAAAGCCCTATATTTGACCCTTCCAAAACACCATAAAACCTATACAGGTGGGGTACTGATGTACTCATGAGAATACAAACACTGCCCACATTTAGCGTTCATATTTGTTTGTGTGTAAAAAATGCAAATAACTAAATTGAATGCAAACTTTGGCCAGTGTTTGTGACTAAGTGGCTACTAAAAAAGACTGGACATACCCCATTTGCAATACTTTGGGTTGTCTTCTTTTGCAAATGGTATGCCATCATGGGGGTTATTCTCATTCCTGGGCTACCATATGGTCTCAAAAGCAACATAACCAAACGGGCAAGTTTCAATGTGAAAAAAAGGAAACAGGGTTACATATAGGGCTTGCAAGCCAAATTCTCTGGACTTTCAGCCTGGGTTGTCAGGCAGGTCCCTCAAATTGTAATTAATAAAATGACTTGATTTTATGTAAAAATATTATATAAGTGTATTTGTAGAATTTAAATATGTGTGTTTATATGTGTGTATGTATGTGTATATACAGAGAGAGAGAGAGAGAGAGAATGTTGTATTTATAATGTCATTCTAAATGTATTTTGAATTTAATATATATGTATATTAATATCAAAATACATTTAGAACAAATTAAAACTGGTATATCATTTTGTTTCAATTTATTTGCATTATATTTATTTTTTCAATTTTTTTTAAATTCATTGTTTATATAAATATATATATATATATATATATATATAAATAAAAATAAAAAAACATAATTCTATGTGTATTTTAATATTATATATGAATAAAAATAAACTTTAATGGTTTATGTATGTGCAAATTAAAGTACTTAGATCATATAAGGTGTATATGTGTATATATATATATATATATATATATGATCCAAGTACTTTTATTTACTTTATTAAATTTTTAATAACTTTTATTAAATTTATAAACTTTTTTACAGGCATTAGGGGGACTGCCTGAGAGCTCAGGCACGCCCCCTGCAGGCACTGTATTAGCCAACTATTTCAGCCATGTGATCACGAGGATCCCGCAATCAGATGGCATGGGGGGGCCGGATAGTGCAGAGGGGGTCTGCCTGAGCTCCCAGGCAGACACCAGGATCATGACCACCATCGGGGGAACGGCGAGGACGTTCTATGCCGCCCACCGGCATTTAGGACAGCCCGAAAAATGATGGCATAGAACACCCGCCGTCCTTAAGGGGTCAATAAGTGTGGGTGCACTTATTATGGTAAATTATGGTTGAACAGACATTTAGCTAAAATTCCAAATCTTGTTTTGGTTCAGAACTTGTACAATTGGCTCTGTCCTTAATGGTCTACATGCAAGACAGGCATCTAAAGCTCTGTCCTTAAGTGGTTATATTGCAATAAACTGTGAATATTTAACATCATGTTTCAGTTTGACAAAATTACCTGTAGTTGCAACTGCGCATCAGAGTCTTCGTAAATTCTGCGAGCCACACCTGCATTTTCCAGTGCCAACTTCTCTAGGAAACTGTAATCCAGATGGTGGCCGAATCCAAGGCAATACAAGGTGTATCTCCCTTGAATTTTGTTTTTTGCATTTGCTTGTATTCTTGCAGGATCTGATTCACCTTGCAAATAAGAAATGTCATTTAATTTCATTAAAAAAATAATAAGAATAACTCTTTTTAATATTCTTAATGTTTGGATACACACAAACACACTGTTTACATTTCCAACATTTTAAAACATTCAAGTGTGTGTGTGCGTGTTTTTAAACGTTATGATACACTTTATATTTTTTTATTAAAGGAACAATATAGGTTCAGGAACACAAACATGTATTCCTGACCCTATAGTGTTAAAAGCACTATCTAGCCCCCGTGCCTCCACCCCTTAATATAGTAATATCTTATCTTCATTCAAGTCTTCTGAAGTGATGATCTCAGCCAATCACAATGTTATCCTATAGGAAAGCATTGGATTGGCTGAGATTGTCAATTCTGATGATCTCAGCCAAGGAGGTGGGCTGGGGGTGCAGAGCCAAGGGCATCTCCTCATACAGTTGCATTGAATTAATGCATCTCTATGAGAAAAGTTCAGTGTATCCATGCAGAGGGAAGAGACACTGAATGTCTAACTGTGAACTGTGCACTGGAACACCATAACTACCATAAACCCCAGGAACTGCCACAGCTTGGTTGGGGTCTTGCCGTTCTCCAGTGGGTAGACCTCTCCTAGTCCAGAGAGCGTAGCAGCAACAGCTCTTAGAAGAGCTAGTGATTATACTCAGGGGAATATTGTGATAACAATCACCTGAGTGTATGTAGTTCTCCAATCCCCCAAACATGAGCCAAGACTTCATGAAGGGGTAAAGCATTCTGTTTTAATGGTAGCCACACTGGCCTGTTATGCAAGTCCCCATGCAAGGGTACGCCCACTTGGACCTTGTTAGGGCCAGTGACACAAACTTGTAAACCAATAACAATAGAGTTACAATCTAAGGCACTCCCACCCATGGCATACAATCCCTCCCCTCTGCTTGGGAGATAATTGAGCTCATTACTGTATCAACTCAATTATCTCCAAGTGAAAAAGAACATATATTTTACAAAACCCCAAAAGTACCGCAAAACACACAATATATGCACAAATCTTACATCCCCTAATAGCCCTGATCTGGGTGACCAACATATCCAAAAATCACCCAGATCAGTTCAGGGGTTCAGAAATTTTATGGACGTCATATTCTTTTATCAACCGCAGGCATCGTCCCATAGCCGAAAATAGTTCCATAGAATTGCAGCTAAGTGCTGCTGGAGGACCGATTGGGAACGACAAGGTTTTCATGTCGAAAATAGTTCCAGGGCATTTGCGGCTAAGTCCCCCTGAAGTTTATTTGCAGTTTTGGTCCATGCGAACAAGATGGCTGCCACCTCATGGTCGAATGGCACTTCAAATGGCTTCGGGAGTTTGGGAGTTTGGGAGTTCGAAGTGCCGCTCGAAAGTTCGAATTGTGGCCATACAAGTACAAAAAGTCACACACAGTGGTTTTAACCAGGATTTAACACAGGAGCCATAGTCACAAGGCAAGAAGCTGGCAAGTATGCCCCTCCTAGAACCCGTGATGAGGTCCAGTTCGTCTCACTAACATGCTTGAGAGGGTCTACTAGTTATGTGAAAATCAAACATCCCAAGTCTCCCAGAGGTCCAGGGAGACTCCCGCATTTTGAATGCAACCATTCGACACCTTAATGTGTGTGTGATTTTTAAGGATATTGTATATGATTTGTGCCTACCCCAATCCTCACTAAACAGGGGCCCAGTTGATATCAGCTGGAAGGTAGGAAGTGACAGCCTGTCACTTCCTCCCTGTTTCTCAGAGTGCCGCACTGGAGGAATGGAGGAAGAAGGCTGAAGGCAGTGGCTGGACAGGCACCATGGAGGCATTGGAGAGGCTGCAGCAGCTCACTCCCAGCAACCTCAGCCAGAACCCCAAGCAAGACACAGGAGAGTGGTCACAAATATATAAAGCATCATGACGTGTGTGTGTGTGTGTCTCGAGGTGTTAATACATGTTTGATGGCTGTGAGTGTGTGGCGGGTATCCACCTCTCTGAAATGCATTTTTGCATGTTGGAATGTAAGTGAAAATACACGTTCTCTATAATACCACCATTCATCTTTCCCTTCAGCATACAGCCTTTTTTGATGGTGTAATATGTGTCTTTTTAGTATCTTTATTTTTATTTTCCTACTTTATTTCATATTAAAGTTTTGTTGTTTTTTTCTTTGTCACTATAGGGACTTATTGTGTATAATAGGCCAATTGGCACTTGTTAGACATTTTTGTATATCAGTTGTAATTGATGGGTTATCTCCATAGCACAATTTTTTAGCTCCCGTTTAGTAAACATTTTTGTGACATCACTTTTACCTTTAAACGGACACTCCATGCACCATAACAACTTAATCTAAATTAAGTTGTTATGGTGCACTATTATCCCAAAGGGTAAAACCATTCACAAACGGTTTAGCCCAAAAGTGAGCCTCAAGTGCCGATCTCAACTACCCCGAGACGGCATCGGCTTCTGAAACCTCTGTTTCGGAAAGCATGGAGATCCACTGGGCAGGGTTGCCGCTCACTGGCTGAGAGCTCAATGACTACCTGTGAAGGATTTCCCAGTAACCGTTCGGTTATTTGCCCTCCCTGCTATTTAATTCCCTTGTTGATTCGTTTTATTTTTGCATGTTCAGTAAATCATTTGTTTTACCGAACGGAGACCACCCTGGGTACTAATTAGAACGTGGAACACTGTGTAACCATACGAAAACCACGGACTAATTCAATGCTCCTAGGTGGCCGCCATTTCGTGCATATGAACGCACGTGTTGAGAACAATGGACAGTGGCCATCTTGGCTCCCGAACGCGGCCAGCGGGACTTCTTTTTGGCATAGCACTCACAAGAACACCCGGTCTCTATGGAAGTCCCATATGTACCACTTCCCCATACAGTAGACGAACGGCGTTCGGGAGTTTCAAACAGACGAACAAGAGGAGCATTCTACACGAATCATCTTTACTCTATCTCTGGCGGTTTTCATATAAATCCACGCGAACGGAGACTGGCTATTGCTGCCAATTCTATGGAACTCTTTTTCGGATACAACCTCGTAACAGGCCGGTCAAACTTCCACATGGTGCCGTTCGAAAGGTACAGAACGGATTTGCTTGGATTTTTAATATGTTACTCCCATCAAGCTCAGCTACCCAGGAATATGGTATGGTTTTTATGTGTAAAAATGTGTAATGTGTAAAGTATATTTCTGTAAAATGTGAAAATGTAAACTTTTTCTTGCCAGCAGATAATTGAGTTTAGTATGTTTCCAAAACTCAATTATCTCACTGGTGCAGAGGAGAAGTTTTATCCTGTATAAATTGAACGCCCTTGCTTCCATTAAACCAGTCTTGTTCAAGCATTAAGCTTTGGCTCATGTGTGGATTATTATGCGATACCAGCAATATTTTACCCTGTGGATTATTGGCAATATTTTATGGGAATAAGGGAATGACAGACGGTAACACATACTTAGACCGTCACACTCCCCATTTATGAAACTGTCTTGAAAAGAAACATACCTTTGATTCACATATAAAAAGGACTTTTTAAAAGAATGTGCCTTTTAATTTCTTTATTAAAAGGGCTTGTTCAGAAATGTTTGCATTTTTATTGACTTCTTAACTCTTTTACTACCAAGCAATTTTGATATATATTTTTTATATATTACCATTACATTTATTTGAAGCAAGGGATGCATAGTGAGCATATATAACACAGCAGTTTTGTGTACAGATTACATAAATGTTCATTTTTAAATGTATATGTAGACTATTTTTATTTTTCACTTATTTGTTCATCCTTCCTAAAATATTCAGGAAATAAAAAGCTTTAGACAGTATATATGGTGCTTTTATCTTGCAATATTTCACATAACCTCTAAAATGTTAGTGTAAAAGCATAATTCCAAGTTTTTTCATGTATGTACGTAGCGGGGAATATGGTGCAACTAAAAGTAGAGACTACCCCACTTATCCCCCCAATAACGACAGACAATGAATATTGGATGAAACAGGCCACAGCATTTATTAAAACTTACAACTGTAAGACTCATCCGAACTTTATTCTTTTCCTTTAATTCAAATATAAATAAACACGTATATATATATACACATACCATAATTAACACTTATTGCCCTACAGCTTCCAACTTAAATAACCGTCCTTGCCAAAGAACTTAACCAGGTGCCTATGCAACAAAAACTTTACCCAATGTGTCTCACCTCCCCCCTCGTCCAAACCAAAATTTCCATCATCGTAAATGCTCTACCACCAGCCGGCTATTTGCTCGGTTGGCACGTCCAATTAGGTAACTTGAAAGTTTACCTTACAGAGCAGGGGAAGTGGAGACCCACCTTATCCATCTCCTGACAATCCATCTGCTCCCCAACCCTGTTGGCAAGGACACACTCGCCGCTAGCTGTGACGAAACAAAAACATAAAATTAGGGTGGGTGGGAGGGAAGTTGTTTGCTGGCCAGAATCCCAAAAGGCACTGAGGTAAGATGATCCCTGCCCCACTACAAACACATAACCACGCCCCTAAACACATACAGCCAATCACTAGCACCATCCCCACACTCATACATGTGCCCTTGTCCGTTTAGCTGTGCTGACTCCCCACGACCAGGGCCACTATCAGGGGGTGACAACCATAACGGTTATCATGGGCCCGGCGGCCCTGAGTGGCCCAGACGCCCAGGCTTCATGTGTAGCGGCAGAACTGCCGCCGGTGCACTTGCACCGGGGCCCGCACGCTGATTGGGCCCATCGGGTGGCCCACGCACTCCACATGGGAGGAGCGCACGCGCGGCTGTGAGGGAGAGCTCAAGCTGACTACTCCCATCAGCCCCAGCCACCCTCCTGCAAAGACAAGGTAAGAGACATGAGGGTGGCTGGAAAAAGAGGTGTGTGTGTGTGTGTGTCTGTATTTCTATGTATATATGTATGTCTATGTATGTCTGTGTATGTACGCCTGTCTGTATGTATGTATGTCTATGTATGCCTGTCTGTCTGTCTGTCTGTATGCATGCATGCATGTATGTATGTATATCTGTGTATGTATGTATGTATGTGAATACATGTATGTCTGTGTATGTATGTCTGTCTGTCTTTATGTCTATGTATGTATGTATGTATGTATGTATGTCTGTATGTCTCTGTGTATGTCTGTCTGTATGCATGTATGTCTTTGTATGTCTGTCAGTCTGTATGCATGTATGTATGTCTATATATGTATGCATGCATGTATGTATGTCTGTCTGTCTGTCTGTATGCATGTATGTATGTCTGTCTGTATGTCTATGTATGTATGTATGTCTATGTATGTATGCATGCATGTCTGCATGTATGTCTATCTGTATGTCAGTATGCATGCATGTATGTCTATGTCTCAGTCTGTCTGTATGCATGCATGCATATCTGTATGTATGCATGCCTGTCTGTCTGTCTTTATGTATGTCTGTCTGTATGTATGTCTATGTATGTATATATATATATATGTCTGTATGTCAGTATGAATGTATGTCTGTGTGTTTGGATGTCTGTATGCATGTATGTCTGTCAGTATGTCTGTATATATGCATGTATGTCAGTATGAATGTATGTATGTCTGTATGCCATTATGAATCTATGTATGTATGGATGTCAGGGTCGGTATGTCTGTCAGTATGTATGTATGTGTGTATGTATGTATGTCAGTGTGTATGTATGTATGTGTCTTTATGTCCTCATGCATGTGTGTCTGTATGTATGTTAGTATGTGTCTGTCTGTCACTATGCCTGTGTGTCTGTATATGTGTGTATGTCTCAGTATGTGTGTGTCAGTATGTATGAATGCATGTGTGTATGTCTGTTTCAGTATGTGTGTCTGTTAGTATGTATCTGTGTCCTTTTGTATCAGTGTGTGTTTGTGTCTGTGTGTGTATTCCTGTGGGCGGTATTTGGAGGCGGGCCCTGTGGGCGGTATTTGGAGGCGGGCCCCAGGGGTCCCAGACCCTGAGCTGAGTTAGACGCCCCAAAATTTCTGGTTGCGGCCCTGCCCAGGACCTCATACATAGTTACATAGCTGGAAAGAGACACGTGTCCATCAAGTTCAGCCTTCCTCACATTTGTTTTTGCTGTTTATCCAAAATAAGCAGGGACGGACTGACAATAACCAGGCCCCCTGCAGACCAATATATATGCTGATGTAGATGTACCGTGTATTTGATTGTATGTGCATGCTTCTGTGTGTATATTCACTGTGAGTCACGGTGTAAGTGAATATATGTATGTCTTTGTGTGTCGTGTCAGGATATGTGGAATCAGAGCATAGTTAAAAGGAAACTATACCTGGCGAAAGTAACCTCGCCACTTGTACTTGGAGAGGCCTGCTTGCCAGTCTCTTGCCCAGTGACTATGGCCCCTGGGATATATTGCCCTTTTAAAACATTATTTGGGCATATTGGATTTTAAAGGCAAGGTTTCTGCCCCTTGGACTTCTAACTGGACCAGATTCAAACACTTGGCGGCAGCAATCTTAAATTGTCCAGCAGGGTTTTGCCGTAGAGTGTGTGGAACTGTTTTGGGCATGGGAAAAAGGGAAAATATGGAACTGTTTTGGGCATGGGACCATGTGCACGGTGGGGCAAAAATAAGACTTCCAGGAAATTCCTGAACCCCTGAACCGATCTGGGTGATTTGTGGACATGTTGTTCACCCAGATTGGGGCTATCAGGAGATGCGACTTTTATGGGGATATGTTGTATTTTGAGGTACTTTTTCGAGTTTGTAAAAGTGTATGTTTTTTTCTGCTTACAGTTAATTGAGTTAGTCCATTGTCTTAGTTAATTGTAGCACAGGCAGAGGGGGAGGGCTTGTGTGCAGTATGTGGGAGTGTTGGACATTGTTGTATTGTTCTGATTGGTTTTGTGCCTGTGTTCCATCAGGCCCAGGGATCCTGGTCTTGGGTCCAGGGTGGGTGGAGGACGGCGAGACCCCAGAGCAGCTGCACTGCTGGAAGTGGGGTCTGCAGTGCTTATGGTGTCTGGTGGAGTGGTTGGAGTCCTCGGCAAGCACTAGGAGCATCGATTGGCGGAGGTACCTTGTCAGAGTGCCAGCGGCCCGTCACACTATAGTGCCAGAAAACCAGTTATTTTCCTGGCACTATAGCTTCCCACAGTTCAAAAACCCCTTTTGTCACGTACCTGATTCTAGCTCCGCTGTTGCTCGGTGATGGTTCAGTCTCTGTCTCGCACGTTCGTATAAGAACTTCCCCTATAGGAAAGCATTGTATGATGCCTTCCTATGGAAAATTGGATGACGCTGGTTGCCCTCATGCATGGTGTGAGTACGTCCAGCGTCAGTTAAGCGATCAAAAGTTCCTCTTTGGCTTTCTAGAGATGGAAGTTACCCTAAAAAGGTAATTAGTACAGTTTTTCAAAATCTGCAATAATTACCACTGCAGGGTTAAAGGACCTGGGACACTGCACCCCAACCACCTCAATAAGCTGAAGTGGTCTGGGTGTCTATAGTATCCCTTTAAATATATTTAAATTACTATTGTGACAGATCCCTCTGTCTTGTAATTACTTTTATTTTATGCTCATTCATCTGTTTGTTCGTGCATTTCCCTGTCCGTACGGTTCATATGTTATTTTCCCTTTTTACCAAAATACTTGCCGAATGGCCGGCCACCCAGCAGGGAAATATGCTGCTTGTTAACCTCTTGGCCTCATTAAAACATTGTGGTTAACCGTAGACACTTCCCCTTGTTTATTGGTCGGCTGGGTGGTCGTCGTGCGTTTGAATGAACACAAGGCGGCGGCCATCTTGGACATGCGAATGCCCAGCGGTGTTCGACGACGATTCCGTGGATCTAAAGACTTACAAAAGTCACTGGCAAATGCTAACATCCCTGTTAGCGAATCTTCAATACGTAAAACACTAAACAAGAATGGATTTCATGGGAGGATACCACAGAGGAAGCCACTGCTGTCCAAACAAAACATTGCTGCACGTTTACAGTTTGAACAAGAGCACCTAGATGTTCCACAGCAGTACTGGCAAAATATTCTGTGGACAGATGAAACCAAAGTTGAGTTGTTTGGAAGAAACACACAACACTATGTGTGGCGAAAAAAAAGGTACAGCACACCAACATCAAAACCTCATCCCAACTGTGAAGTATGGTGGTGGGGTCATCATGGTTTGGGGCTGCTTTGCTGCGTCAGGGCCTGGATGGATTGCTATCATGGAAGGAAAAATGAATTCTCAAGTTTATCAAGACATTTTGCAGGAGAACTTAAGGCCATCAAGATGGGTGTTGCAACAGGACAATGACCCAAAGCATAGAAGTAAATCAACAACAGAATGGCTTAAACAGAAGAAAATACACCTTCTAAAGTGGCCCAGTCAGAGTCCTGACTTCAACCCGATTGAGATGCTGTGGCATGACTTCAAGAAAGCGATTCACACCAGACATCCCAAGAATATTGCTGAACTGAAACAGTTCTGTAAAGAGGAATGGTCAAGAATTACTCCTGACCGTTGTGCACGTCTGATCTGCAACTACAGGAAACATTTGGTTGAAGTTATTGCTGCCAAAGGAGATTCAACCAGTTATTAAATCCAAGGGTTCACATACTTTTTCCACCTGCACTGTGAATGTTTACATGGTGTGTTCAATAAAAACATGGCAACATTTCATTCTTTGTGTGTTATTAGTTTAAGCAGACTGTGATTGTCTATTGTTGTGACTTAGATGATGATCAGATCACATTTTATGACCAATTTGTGCAGAAATCCATATCATTCCAAAGGGATCACATACTTTTTCTTGCAACTGTATGTAAGAGATAGTTTAATAATAGTCTTAGTTTAATGATTGGATGTAACTATAGTAATGTAGGTGTAATTTTTGTATTCTCTGTATACTTCATTTGTGGTATATATTCTCTGTTCTCTTGTAAACGTGTGTTCAGTCGGGTATTCCAAGACTATTGTCTGACTGAGACTTTGCAGCTGCAAAACAATAAATAGCCTTTGTTCTTCAACGACCTGTGTCTGGAGTATTTGACGTGTCCCTGCATCATCTCTGACCCGAGAATTCTTCCACATTATGAAAGGACCACATCTTAGAAATGCATGTTCTGGGTTTGCAGGTTAGCAGAGTGCAGTATATATAACTTTATTACTAGGTCCATAGCTTCCTTGCAGCAGAAAAGTTAAATTATTGGTGATTAAGGTCAGATGGCAAGACTAGTATGATGGTGGCTGACTCTCCTCTGTGGCTGACTACTGCAAATGGTACAGTCTGACACTTTCTGCTAGCATGCAATATGTGGCTACTCCTCCTCCAGCTTCTCTCCTTAACCTTTCAGTCCATCACTCAGGACACAATTTTAGAATGCCTCTGAGTCCATCGAATGAACATTCAGGAGAGCAGCCTCTTCTTATGTCCAATCTACCCAAACTGCAGTACAATCCCAACAGATAGCAAAACAAACTGTAAGCAGCACTTTAGTCTTAGGAATACAGAAATGTATTCCTAACACCGACATGTCCTTGCAAAGTCTAGAGCCGTCTCTCATTATCTAGTTTGTTTAATTTAAAGTTGCAACAGAATGTAAAAGAAATGTCTCCATCTGAGTTTAATGCCCACATACTGCAAATACAATTCAATTCTATTTTTCTAAAATAAAGGCATTTAAAGTTGCTATAGCAATCTTTATCAATCTTTAAACTGCTAATGTAATGCACTCAGTTAAATGGTATAGTCCATTCACTCCTCTCCCTTTCCGAACTGTAAAAAAAAATGATCCATTGAAACTTCCTGTACTATTTAGAAGCGGGGGTGAGCTTACATTTTCAGCAACTTTACAAGCAATATATCAGTGATTAGTGGCTTCTGATACAGAAATGAATTTCTCTACAGATTGGTTATCATAACTAGAGTATAAATAGGGTGAGTGAGGCTTTATAGGCTAGATTTTATACTGCAAAAAAGTTTCCACTTTTTTTGTATTGAAGGGGTTAAGAATTGTTGCAGTTCTACAGCAAATGCAGATTACCTTTGAGGTCAAAGGGATTATTTTCAGCTGTTGCAGAACTCTAACTTGCTTAATGTTTATTTAAATGGACACTAGTCACCATAACAACTACAGCTTAATATAGTTGTTGTGGTGTCTATAGCTTGTCCCAGCAGACTTTTTAATGTAAGCAGTGCCTTTTCAGAGTAAGGGAGTGTTTACGGCCTGGTAACACCATGAGAGATGCTCCCTGGGTCAGTGCTGCACAGTGGAATACTGAACACTCCCCACAGAGATGCATTGGTTCAACTGGGTACAACTGGGGCGTTAATTGCTGAACACCAGCTGCAGAGATACATCTATCTCAATGCTTTAGAATTAAGGGAGGATCAATTATGTAGCAACTGGGGATCAAACTGGGTATTAAAGGTTGTTGCAAAAATTTAATTAACTTCCTTGATGCTTGGCTAGCCTTGCTGGACTTGACATTTTCTAGTTTTGCACGACAACACAACTGCCAAAATAAATTATTCAACTCCAACGTTCTGCCCATTTAAATAATTTTGCTGACAATGGAAAGCACAGACAAACATTGCAGCTATGACAGAAACACATTTTCACCTACCTGTGTTGGCATCACCATCCGTTAACAGAATAATCATGGAGACACTATTGCTGGGAAGGTAATTCTGTTCATGGGCTTTATCCAGTAAATCAACTGCTCTTAGCAAAGGGTCATTGATGTTTGTCACTATAGAAAGAAAAAAACAAATATATATAATGATAGATTACATTTTGGGGCTCTGGGCATTTTGAAGATCTGAATGTGTTGAACATTTTGTAAATATGTGTATGTAAAAGTACAATGTGATCTGGTCCACAATCATGTAACTCACTGGCGATCCTGATAAATGCAAAATTATTTATTCAAAATAGGTAAAGTTATGTAATGGATTAATGATCAAATTTTGAGCCAGTCACTGAATGATTTAAAATAATATGAAAATGAAGTTTCACATTTTTTATTTGCCTTTACACACACCAAATTGGAAGTTTATGACTAGGTTAAATGTCAAATATCAGATGAATCATTGAATGCGCTGATATATTTATATATTATTTATACAGATCAAAAACATAGTTACATAGGCTGAAAAGAGACATGCGTCCATCAAGTTCAGCCTTTCTCAGATATGTTTATGTTGTTGATCCAAAAGAATGCAAAAAACACAGTTTGAAGCACTTCCAATTTTGCAACAAACTAGGAAAAAAAATAAGTTTACCCCAGAATGGCAGTCAGATCTATTCTTGCAATAATTACTCATTTATTCATTAAAGTTTCTGTTAGTCCGTGCTGCTGCTGCTGCTACTGTGGAACTTCCACTAGCCCACTAGCTGAAATTTCTTCAGATACACTGGGCTGACACTAGTGTGCCATCAAGGAACAAAAGACATGCTGGCTACTAGGAGCACTCCACAAATACTTTGCAAGCTGCTCTTTCACAGCGAGAGTGAGAGTGCGCTATCTTCCTGCTGAAAGTGAAACATGAGGGGGACTTCCATTTTGGAGCCACAGCCTCCATCAAATGATTAAAAGGCTCCCATTCTATAATCAAAAATGAAGCACCCCCAACAATCGATGGCCAATAAGTCTTGTAATATTGTTGGCCTGCTGTTTGAATGTAGCCTTTGATTGGAATTGCCTGAATTATTCCAGGATGAGCAGGACATGTTAGGATGCTCCAACTGGCCATGGTCATTGGCTAGCAGTACCACTACTTCTCCACACCTCCCTTGTCCTTCCTAACAGTGGTAGTAGTGGTGGAACTACCTTGTGGTGCTTCTACAGTGCCAGTGGTGTTATCAATAGTTTGTTTCCTGCTCTATTTTCTTTCTTCTCCATAAAAGAGCCTTTTGCTGGCTTTGGAGGTGATGGCTCATCCCAACACTGGTAAGATGACTCATCACTCTTACCCTGCTTACTTCTTTGCCTCAACGTTTTACTTAGCAAAGCACCAATCTCTAGTGCTTTTAAAGTGTTTCCAAACTTTACTTCAAAGAAAACATTCGCCTCTACCCTTTGCCTGATGCTTCCAGTGCTGCAGGTGGATGAACAGGACAGTGTCTTACCGGACAGTGGCTGGGCTTAAAACTTAGGCTAGAAATAGGAAGTATCAGAACAAAATCCATCCTGGTTCAAAAGTTACTAAGCAGAACGTGTATCAATACTGTAGCCAAGACCAGTGGTCTATCCTGGTTTTGTGCTGCCCTAGGCATGACAAAACTCAGACGCCCCCCGACACCACCCTCTTCCCGCATACACCACCTTCTAAATACACACACACACACACACACACACACGCATACTCTCACTAACAGACACACACACATAATAACACACTCACTAACAGACACATACACACTGACACACACACTCACTCACTAACAGAAATAAATACACACACTAACACACACACTTAAAACTTAAAATGACTCCTGCATCCTATGTTATATAACACATGATACAAAAAAAGATAACAGTTAACCATTATGAAACTAGTTCTGTCACTTTCTACTTTTTTTCTTTCTAGTCAGCCACAACATTAAAACCACCTGCCTATTATTGTGTAGATACCCCTTGTGCTGCCAAAACATCACTGATGCATCAAGGCATAGACTCCACGAGACCTCTGAACATGTCCTGTGATATCTGGCATCAAGACATTAGCAGCAGATTCTTGATGTACTGCAAGTTGTGAAGTGGGGCCTCCATGGATCAGATTTGTTCTAGCACATTCCCATAGATGCTCAATCGAACTGATATTTGGGCATTCTGGATGCCAAGGCAACACCTTGAACTCTTTGTCATGTTACTCAAACCATTTCTGAACAATTTTTGCAGTGTAGCAGGATGCATTATCCTTCTGAAAGAGGCTACTGCTATCAGTGAACACAATTGCCATGAAGAGGTGTATTTGGTCTTCAACAATCTCTAGGTAGGTGGTATGTAACATTATCTGAATGCCAGTACCTAAGGGTTCCCTGCACAACATAGCCCACAGCATAAACCCTTCCTCCACCAGCCTGCTTCTTCCTATAGTGCCATCTCTTCTTCAGGTAAATGATGCACACGCACCCCACCGAATATAAAAGAAAACGTGATTCATCAGACTTCTTCTATTACTCCATGGTCCAGTTCTGACGATCACATTCATAGGTGCTCTCAGTGGTGAATAAGGACACTATAACAGTTCTGTGGCTACGTACTCAGCAAACTGTGTTATCATGACCATCGGTAAATTGTTCATTAATTTAAGTTTCTGTAGCTCTTCTATGTGATCGGCCAAGATGGGTCAGCCTTCCCTCCCACGTGCATCATGATCCTTGGGAACCCATGACTCTGATGCCATTTCACCAGATGTTATGCCTTGCACACTTTTGGTAGATACTAAACCCTCCATACTGGGAGCAAACCACAACCGTTTTGGAGACCACGTTGTCTAGCCATCACTGTTTGACCCTTGTCAAAGTCACTCAGATCTTTTTGCTTGACTTGGACTGTTCACTTGTTGCCTAATATATCCCACCACTTTACAGGTGCCAATTTAATGAGATAATCAAGGTTATTCACTTCACCTGTCAATGGTTTTAATCTTATGTCTGATTAGTGTATAATCTAAGTTTGTCAACTCAGAATTATCATTTCCAAAATGTAGTATCCATTAGGCCTGCAATAGTGTTCGCATGTCAGTATTGTTATAGTTGCTTTATTTTGTCTGCTGCTTTGGCTGCCTGAATTGCATCCCTACATTGTTTTTTCGCACTATAATTCTGCCGAGCAAATCCGTGTCATGGGCTAAATTCTGATGTGTTTTTTTTTTCATTCCAATGAAAGTGTTGTGCACAAGTGTAATGTTAAAAAAAGAACACATCAGTAGGAGAACCACCTTAGAATGTTTTCAGCAAGCAGCAGTAGAAGACGCCTGATGGACTGATGATACGTTCATTGATATTGTGGCAGACCAGCAGTATATCGCCGCCACGGACCCCCTTTCCCAGTGTGAAGTTGCTCTAAGTAGTGAAAGTGAATATAGCAGTTGTAGCTTCCCCCCCCCCATACATTAGTCGAGACTGAATGCTGGAAGTAGATCTCTTTATTTCAGGCAAGTATTCTCAATATATACACAGACCTCCAGAAGGGGGTCTCCATACAGCAAACTCCCCCCTGTGCCTGAGAGACAATTGAGTCAGGAAACTATAACTCAATTATCTCTCAGTAAAAAAAAAACATAACACCCAAAAAGTACCCCAACAATACATGGGAACCCCACAAGAGTCACATCCCCAGGTAGCCCTGATCTGGGTGCCCAAGTTGGTCAAAAAGCACTCAGATTTTTTCAGTGGTATTGAATCACCACGGGGGTAAAGTTTTGACCAGCCAGCCAAAAATAGTTTCAGGAAAATAGTGGCAATGGCCGGTCTCTGTTCAGGGGTTCCTGTACAAAAACCACACAATATATTTGATTGCTGTAACAAATTGAAGTAACGAATGCTCCCAGTATGTAGTTCCTATCTCCCGAATGCTGTTCATATAGCTGGTCAGGAACTGGGATGGACAGCTAGTTTTCGTGTTAGTGCCTAGCCGAAAAGCGTTCCAGGCACTCGATGACCATGTACTGCTGCCTGCGTTTGGGAGACAAAATGGCCACCATCAACTAAGTAGGGCCACCCCACAGGAGCATTTATTAATTGTTCCCTTTGCGGTTTCGCACTTGATAACTGGTGTTCCACGTTCTAATGGGGTGCTGGGGTGGTCCTCGTTCAGTAGCCGAAATGGGGAGTTCAAACAAAATTTTTAAAAGGGAATGGTGTTGAAGTGATGGGGTATTCCTTCACAGTTATTAAAACCTACTTTGTCTGAATTGCTTTCCCAATTTTCTATTTCATACCAAATTAACAAAACCCTCTGTTATTGTACATTTCTATCTATAAAAGTGGTGGCTTCAGATGGACCTTTATCGAACTATAGAACTTGCATTTAATCATGCGGATATTACCTACAATCCAACATTCTGACTTTGTTTTAATTTGACTTTTATTCTTACTATTCACTTAAAAATGTGCCACACCATTCATGGAGGCATGAAGCAAGGTGACCTTGCAGCCAAGGCAAACTTACAAATTCTGGAATAGGTGATGATACACTAAACTGGATTAAATAATAACAATTATTTAACAGGCCTTACAACAATGAGTAAATTCATTACTTATACATATTGTGAGTACACTGTGGGACCAGTAAATGTCCCTGTACCAGGTGAGCGCAACATATAGGGGGAGTGGTGTTAACCCCTGTATATATAGTGCTACACCATTGGAAGTTCTAAATGCTTTATCCCTTATATGTGGACCATAAAGATATTTACCAGGATTGAATATATTGGATATCTAACTAGGTGAAAGCTTACTTAGGGTGTGTTAGGTGGAGGTGTCTCACCTGACAATATTATACCATTCCAGCTCCTATTTTTTCTAGGTTATCCCTACAGGGTGTAACCCTTTGAATGCTGGAGTATCAAGAAAAAGCTTATTCCAATGCAAATTGCAAGAACTTGAACATATAAGAAAGTATAATGTATACATAATGGGACATTGATTCAATTGAATAAATTCCAAATACTTTTTTATTGAGTTTATTTTTCAACATTTTATTTTTCTACGTTTGTGTTCTCTCTAATTTGAGAGTTATTACTATTATGTGCGCTAACTTATTGTTGTAAGGTTTGGCTTGGAGCTTTGTGCATTTTGGGGGAAAGTGAAGGACAGCAGCACAGGTCATATATTAATTAAAGAGATAGAATCTATCATATTTATTTCTTAAAGGGAAAGCACCTCAGATTAATACTCTAATTAACAGGGCTTATTTTGTTTCCATTGCCTACTAGACTTGTGCATTTGGCTTCACACAAATCGTGTTTCATTAAAATTTTAGGTGATTGCTAATTCACGTGAAATTCTGAAATATCACAAAACAAATTAAACCGGCAATAGATAAACAGTGGCTTCTCACTGTAAATGAAACCTACCGACTAAGTAGATATTGGCCATTCACTAAGAAATTAGATGGCAAACCTGACACATTCAAAATAAATAATTGGTGACCAGATGTGGCAAAAGTGACCTCGCATTAGGTCTTGGAGAGGCCTGCTTGCCAGCCTCTTGCCTTGTGACTATGGCCCCTGGGAAGTATTGCCATTTAAAAAGTCTGTTTGGAAGAACCAGGACCTGCCTACAATGCTCTGGATACCCCGGCACCTGCGACAGCAACCTACAACCATGCTGAACACCACCAAACACCTCCTCACAATATGGGACACCTACAGGGACCAACTGTGCTCCGCACACCCGTGGGCCCTGGCAACTCCAATTCGGACCCTGTACCAATGCAATGGCCTGTTTCCACATCATAAATGGGCAGAAAAAGGAATTACACATGTCTACCAACTGTGCACCAAGGCAGGTCTTAAACCGTTCCCAGACCTGCAGAAAGAATTTGCCCTCCCTCCAAGCTACACATTTGCTTATCTACAAATCAAAGCGCTAATAACCCACAACGCAATCAAAGACATGGAACACTCACTGAGATCGTCCATAACGAAATTTGAAGCACAATGCCTCTCCCTAGACCCTCCAAAGAAAACAGTTTCCATCTGTTACGACCACCTTGCCAACCCTAAAAACAGCGACACATGGAAGTTTATGCAGGATTGGCAGACAGACCTCCAGGTGACAATATCCCCAAACGAATGGGAAAAGATTTTCACTTCTCATATAGGGCTCACAACAAGTACAGCACACCTGGAAGCATCCAGGAAAATCCTATACCGATGGTACATGGTACCGACCCGTCTGCACACCATATTTCCCAACACTTCAGACCTATGCTGGCGTTGCCATGCAACTAAAGGAACTATGATGCATATGTGGTGGACATGCGATAGTGTGCAAGATCTTTGGAAAGCTACAGTCCGACTTGTAAGAAGTGTCACGAATCTCCACTTAGCTCTCGACCCTAAAACAATCCTGCCTCGATTGCTCCCAGACGACTTTCCAAAACCGATCAAGAAATTGATATACATCATACTGGGCACGGTGTCCATACTAATAGCCAGGAAATGGAAAACAACGGACTTGCCCTCCATCCGAGAAGTTGTAACAGAAGTAACACAAGCAATGGAGTACGAACTCATCATGTGGAAGCAGGCAAAAAATCGGGAAACTGAGCCCCTACACCGCCGCAATATGGCGAAACTACACACAACAGCTCACACAACACCAACACAGTCATTAACGAGCCCGCAAAGAGGCCACAGCACTGGCTACCGAAACGACACCACCCTCAAAACCAACACCGACCACCCTACACACTTACCAACCCACCCTGTGACATAGAGGTCACGATCCTAGGACCCACCAACAGCCGCAAACCGGTACCACGCTGCTACTCCCCTCCACCTGTTACTCGCCCCCAATTCACGGGGACCCCCCACTCTCACCTTACACCCTCGACATACCGCAGGCACCCTGCCCACAACGACACCCTTCCCCCCCTGGAGACAAGGGACCTCGAACAACAACGAAATAAACCATACTCGCAAAACTTAGTATAATGACAATCCACGCACTAAATGAGCGAACTCCCCATCCGACAGAGACCCCCCCCATGAGCATCATCTACTGTAACACCATGACATCAGGGTAATACTAAGTAAGGAAGGCCAATGTGTCAGGGAGCTACCCCCTTCCTCCTATTTGTTCCCCCCCTTAATTACAAATGTATATCGAAAAATGTATAGCAATTGTACGACCCCACTATGTACATTTGAAGTTTCCCCTTCTTTTCTGTACCCCATTTCCTTGTCTTTATGAAAATAAAATTTCAAATTGAAAAAGTCTGTTTGGGTTTATTGGATTTTGGGACACTTTTTCTGCCCATTTGAATCCATGAGAATGTGTGCCTCTACCCCTTCCCCATTTCCTGTTCCATTGTTTTCCAGCAGGGCGTTGTCCCAGGGACACTGCCAGACCAGTTGGAACTGGCTGCTTTGTCCCTCCTCGGTCTCATCAGCCCTTGCTATTGTTTAACCCCATGGTGATTTGACTGTGTTTGTGGGATCTAAGCGCTGTTCGGCTATTGTGAGTGCTCAGATCCAAGCTATCTGGGGATAGGCCAAATGTGGGGGTTCAGTTCTAAAGAATATTAGTTATGTATTTTAATGTGTTTTGTTGCAGCTGTTACTTAGTGATATTTCCTGTACCTGGAGAAAATTGGGTTTACTACAGTTACTTAAGCCAATTATCTCCAGGATAGAGGAGAAAATTGACCGGCTGCACATGTCACGAACGCACCCTACTCCAAGAGTGCGCGACGTAGTTGTGGTTGTGAAAGGGTTAAAGTTCACTATTTGTCTGCACTAGACCGGAAATAATGACAAAATCCCCCTTTAACACCACCCACACTTAAACATACTACTATAACTATTACTAGTTTAACGCTGCCACCACCAAGACAATTTATAAATGGGGTGCCTTGGTCCCCCAGGTAAATCAATAATAAAACCCACCAAATATTACTTAGCACAATATTTAACAAATTATAAAAATACTAACTAGTCTCTTCAGGTAACGTGATTCTTAACCAGACAAAGGCAAAACTTAATAAATGAATATTTATTATGAGCAAAAGATAGTCACAGTGCATATAAAAATATATGATAAACAAGTCTTGCCCAGGGGTGGAGTTAAGGCATACCTACAGTAATAATAACTGACCACCTCCTTTGTTCCAGACCACTGTCAATCCAAATGGAAACATTTGACTCTATCTTCTTTTTTGTACCTGCCACAGAAATAATAATTGCATCTACAAATTTGTTATTATTTTCCCATTCCATAGACATGTTGCACGTCCCACCCACGATCCAATAGGACGGACATCACAATTCCTTTCCCTAGGGTCAAGTTAGGCCACTCATGTTTGGACTTGGTTAGAAGATGGCGCTTGTCACATTCCAAATATAACAAAAATGAGGCTTTATTATTATTCTGTGGGGGTAAATATGAATGTTTTTGTCCTTCCTTTGGATATGATACTAGAACAAAGCTAATGGCATTTACATATCAAAGAGATTTACTCATCCCTTACAAGGTACATGCCAAATGGATGAAGAGACATTCAGACTTTTTCCAAGTGTAGAACCTCACACCTTGCAGACTTCACATCCATATAGTAAATCCTTTTCACATTGCTATGCCATTCACACTACCCCTTCTGTCATCTGACCTCTGTGGGGGTCCCAGCTTCAAAAGATGTAACCCCTGTTGACCTCAGCAATAGCATCTCTGTAATTTGTGCCATTTACTACACAAATTACATTAAAAGATGATATTCCATAGTGTAATAATAAATTATACACCCTTGCCGTGACACCTCCCCCAAATAAGAGACGCAACGGGAGAAGGCTCACATGTATCAACACTTGTTCCTTTTTGCCTCCGCCTCATATACTCATCTTTTTCATAACTCTGATTCTCTATGAATGGGGTAGCCCTCACGTGTTCACACACCTCCCCCAAAAAGGCTTGCCCTTTGTCCCTAAGCCATATCACAGCCATATCCACAACACGCATGCCTGATTTGCCTGTTTCCATCTCCCACTGCGCTCTGATCACATCTCTCGGGCCACACCCACTGCGCCCGTGTAGTAGCTCTAAGGGGAAGAAACCAACCGATTTCTGCAGTACTCCCCTGTAAGCACACACAAGATGAGACAGAGGACATTCCCAGGGTACCTGCACTGTATCCACACTCCTTATCTGTTTTATTTTGTGGTCTGTCTGCTGGGCTCGTTGCACCTTTTTACTCTGAACCTTTGGTTCAGAATCAAAAAGTTGCTTAGAGACAGACGCCTTCTCCTGAGCTGGCTTGGGTGTATGTTGGAGGTGTGATTGTGATATGCTGACAAGGATGGTGGTTCCCCCATCAGTATGTTCCCCTGCGGCCATTTTCCCTGGACCCACAGGTTGAGACTGTCCATGCCCCTCACTTTGGGCAGGCCGTGGAAGGGTCCCCCTATCTACTGATGGAACCTCTGTCTCTCCCTCACCTCCACTCCATGTCCTCACACACACAGCACCTTGGGAACTGGCTGAGTCTTGTGCAGAGTAAGGCTCACACACACTCTGCCCTCCCTCAAAGCCATGCTCTCCCTCCACACTTTCACACAGCCCAGCCAATACACTGGCGTCAGGCAGATTTTGGCACACATATTCATTCGACCCTCTCTCCCTAGAATTCTCTTCCTGCACATTGTCACATAACACCTTTAGCACCCCTTGGTCAGGCACTGGATGTGAAACACACTCACGTAATTTCCTCTCCCAGCCAGGCCATCCTTCCATAATCTCACATAGCCACTCACTTTGTCCTTGTTCTGGCACCTGACATACTCCTGACTGAGATACAGGTGAACACATCAACTCATCCTGCCCTGGTTCCCAATGGTTTGATCCACTTGTGTTTTCACATGGCATCTTAAACAACCCTGGCTCTGACACAGATAGGCACACACGCTCATCCAGCCCCGCCTCGCTGTGCAGCTGTTTTTGCCCACTCAGACATGGTATTGCAGGCACCCCTAGTGCTGGCACAGACACGCACACATGCTCAATTTGCCCTCGCTCCCAGCACAATTGCTGGCATACACTTTCACCTGTTTCCACAGACACCCCTGGTTCAGGCACAGATTGATACACATTCTGCCCTCCCTCCCAGTGAAGTTGTCCTGGCAAACTTTCACCTTGTACCACAGACAACTCTGGTTTTGGCACAGCCTGGCACACATGCTCATTCTGCCCTCCCTCCCAGCAACTTTGTCTTGGCACATTCTCACATGATATTGCAGACACTTCTGGTTCAGGCACAGACCAGCACACATGCTCAGTCTGCCCTCCCTCCCAGCACAATTGTCTGCATACATTTTCACATACTGCCCTCTGCACAGTAGGGCCCCTATGAGGCTTGGGTTTATAACACACATTACTTTCTGGCACATACTGGGATAACAATCTACCTAAGTCAGTACCAAGTAATACATTTTCAGGGATATTCTCATCTACCCCCACATTTCTGAAACCCTTCCCCGCTCCCCAATCCAAATAAACCCGTGCCATTGGCACTACAAGTCGTACCCCCCCAATTCCTTTAACTGTTAGAGTCCTGCCAGGAATTAAGTCCTCAGAGCACACTAGCTCTGGACGCACAAGAGTCACATCTGCCCCAGTGTCCCTGAGTCCCACAGTTACCTCTCTTCCAACTGTCACAGGTTGCAGATTCACATTGTTGCTGCCTTCTGATCTGGTTACAAACAACACAGAGGACGTTGGTTCTGAGGAGCGTCCCTCCCCAGCTGATGATGCGGGCTGCCGTTTCCCAGGGCAAGCAAAACTAATGTGCCCAACTTGGTTGCAAATAAAACATCTGCGACTATCTCCTTGCGCAGACATGGCACTAGCTCCCCCTCTCCCTGAGGTAGGAGCTGAAACAAAAGATGGCCCACTAGGCCTGGTGATGGGGAGTCGTGGTGGTGTGGTCCTCCAGCTGGATGTTCCCTTGGTAAACCCTCTGCTCCGGTCCACTGTTGCTCGGTTGGCAGTGTGGACATCTGCCAGCTTACCCGCTTCCAATGCTGTTTTGGGGTTCCGGTCCAGCAGCCATTCCTGTACATCAGCTGGGCAGAGCTGCAAAAACTGTTCTTTTATTAACAGGTCTTGCAAACTTTCCAAAGTGGTAATCTCCAACCCTGTAGTCCACTGTCGGAATGCTGTCGCCAGGTGCCCTACAACTGCTGCATAACTTTCTGTGGGATGCTTTTGCAAAGTCCTGATTTTCTTTCGGTACACCTCAGGAGTGAGGTTGTACCGTTCCTGCAAGGCAGCCTTAATTGCATCATAGTCCTGGTCAAACTCTGCTGGAAGCGCAGCAAATGCTTCCAGTGCAGGACCTCTGAGACCAGGCGTGAGGTATTTTGCCCACTGGTCCCTTGGTAGCTGGTACTGCCTGCAAACTTTTTCAAAACTGCGCAGGAAAACATCCAAATCACCATCTTTGTCCAAAGTTGGAAAATTCTCTGCACGTGGTTTGGGTGCGGAAGAGTCTCTGGAATTAATACTTATAGGGGAGGCAGTCAACCTCTCTAACTCAGCCATTTTTAGCTCATGCTCTCTGGCAGCTTGTCGCTCGGAGGCCTCTCTCTCAGCCTGCCGCTCTGCAGCCTCTCTCTCCCTCTCAGCAGCCTCTCTCTCCCTCTCAGCTTGGCGCTCAGTAGCCTCTCTTTCAGCTTGGCGCTCTCTCTCGGCTTGGCCCTCTCTCTCAGCCTCCTGATATTGAAGGATAAGCTGTAGTCTTTGGTTTGCGTCTGCTGAGTCCACATATTTCAACACAGTTTGTAAGTAACAATCCAAAGGATCTCCAGATCTTGGTACATCACGGACAAAAGCTACAGGTATCTCCTCTGCAGTGTTTGAGGCATCACTTTGCACTGCTTGTTGCATATCATAGTCCACCAGTGCTTGTAATAGTTCCTCTTTTGTTTTCCCCCGACAGGGAATAGATCTCTCCCGGCAAAGCTGGTCTAGCGCTGCCTTAGATTGCGCCTGGTACTCCATTTAGTAAATAAAAGATAGCAAAGAAAAACAGAGAAGGGGGGAGAGGGGGACTGTTGAGGTGTAAATATATTATATATGCACTGAGTTCAGCCTTTGGAAATTGAGACACAATTTCTTTTAGTGCCTGGATTAACCAACAAATCCAGCAACACTAAAATCTGGTACAAAAAGATGAAAAATCTTTTAGTTATCCCACCGCTATGCCACCAATTTGTCACGAACGCACCCTACTCCAAGAGTGTGCGTGACGTAGTTGTGGTTGTGAAAGGGTTAAAGTTCACTATTTGTCTGCACTAGACCGGAAATAATGACAAAATCCCCCTTTAACACCACCCACACTTAAACATACTACTATAACTATTACTAGTTTAACGCTGCCACCACCAAGACAATTTATAAATGGGGTGCCTTGGTCCCCCAGGTAAATCAATAATAAAACCCACCAAATATTACTTAGCACAATATTTAACAAATTATAAAAATACTAACTAGTCTCTTCAGGTAACGTGATTCTTAACCAGACAAAGGCAAAACTTAATAAATGAATATTTATTATGAGCAAAAGATAGTCACAGTGCATATAAAAATATATGATAAACAAATTATTTACACCAACAACAGATAAAAACAAAAAGGATAAAATACAGAAGTCCTAATTACTCACTTAGGTTTTCAAAGTACAACTTCTGTCCAGGGGGTCTCTGGCAAGGAAAGATGGTGACTCACTCAAAATTAGATCTTGGCCCCAAGCAAGTACACAAACACCCTTCAGGATCATTAGATATATACCCTGTGGTTTATCAAGTCTTGCCCAGGGGTGGAGTTAAGGCGTACCTACAGAAATAATAACTGACCACCTCCTTTGTTCCAGACCACTGTCAATCCAAATGGAAACATTTGACTCTATCTTCTTTTTTGTACCTGCCACAGAAATAATAATTGTATCTACAAATTTGTTATTATTTTCCCATTCCATAGACATGTTGCACGTCCCACCCACGATCCAATAGGACGGACATCACAATTCCTTTCCCTAGGGTCAAGTTAGGCCACTCATGTTTGGACTTGGTTAGAAGATGGCGCTTGTCACATTCCAAATATAACAAAAATGAGGCTTTATTATTATTCTGTGGGGGTAAATATGAATGTTTTTGTCCTTCCTTTGGATATGATACTAGAACAAAGCTAATGGCATTTACATATCAAAGAGATTTACTCACCACTTACAAAGTACAGGCCAAATGGATGAAGAGACATTCAGACTTTTTCCAAGTGTAGAACCTCACACCTTGCAGACTTCACATCCATACAGTAAAATCCTTTTCACATTGCTATGCCATTCACACTACCCCTTCTGTCATCTGACCTCTGTGGGGGTCCCAGCTTCAAAAGATGTAACCCCTGTTGACCTCAGCAATAGCATCTCTGTAATTTGTGCCATTTACTACACAAATTACATTAAAAGATGATATTCCATAGTGTAATAATAAATTATACACCCTTGCCGTGACAGCACAGCCTAAATCTGTGGAACTGTTTTAGTCAGGAAAGCCATGCTTGCAGTCGGTCAAATAGGACTTCCACCTAACTTTTAAACCACTGGAGGGAATGGTATGATTTTGACATATGTTTGTATATGAAGTATGCTGATTCAGAATATGTAACTTTTATTGCATGTATTTTTTTTTTTATTAACTTTTTATTAACTTTTATTGCATGTATGAAACTGTATATTTTCCTGTCTGTGATAATTAAGTTAACCTATTGTGTACAGTAATTATATCACAGGCAGAGGGGAGGGTGTGTGTGTCCTAGCTGGGAGTGTCTGACTGTATTGTATTGTGTTTGATTGGCTGTTCCACAAGACCATGTGGGTGGTAACTTTGTGTAAGAACTTGCATAAAAGAAAGACTTTTGAGGCTTATTAAAACAGTTCTACTTCACTCTCAATTTAGAGTCCTGTCAAGGGATTGCTATGCTCGTCATACTCTCTTGCTATAATCACTAAGCTCTTATAAGAGCTTGTTCCTGTTTTGCTACCTGAAGGAGTCTACGGTGGTTATGGTGTCTGCTGGAGTGCTTGGAACCCTCAGGAGATGCTAGGAGCATCCTTCAACGGAGGTACCGAGTCGGGGTGCCAGGTGATCCGTTACACCAAACAACTATCCTTCCCTGTTGTCAGGATTACAAGTTGATCCAGCACACAGAACTGTGTCACACCTAGGACTAAGGATAGCCGGACTTAATGTATCCAAGAATAGTCAAAATACTTGCCGAGGTCAGAACACAGAATCAAACACAATGATGAGGGAAAGCCAAAAGTCAAGGATACCAGAATTCAGGGAAGTCAAAACGAAGCCAAAGTCAAATACCAGAAAATCAAGATCAAGAACGCACCCTCGCATTACCATCAGGATGAAACCACGACAGGCCATTGAGCAAAAGGAGAATTTGATTTAAATACCCCTCCTGTGGATCCGATTGGCTGTAACCGACCTTTGACCCCAAAAGTAATTACCAGGTTTCCATGTGCATGATTGCTGCTCAGCACAAACCCTCATGTGGATATGATTGGCCATAACCAGCCTTTGACTCATAGAAACATAGAAACATAGAATGTGACGGCAGATAAGAACCATTCGGCCCATCTAG
>OW240919.1:150677155-150688867 GCA_933207985.1 Pelobates cultripes
ATTGGAAAGTGCCTCAACTGGGTTTTGTGCCTTCTTTTGGATCAACTGCAGAAACAGATGTGAGAAAGGCGGAACTTGCAAGTCTATTTTCAGCTGTGTACATATTTAGTGTACTGATTTACTAATTTTAGAACATGACAGGAGGCTTAATATTTGCTTAAGTCTAGATTAGTGGGTTGCTGTGGGATTTTATATTACTGATTTCTTGTACCTTTATTGATTAGTACTTATTGGTATAGATTGCCTATAGTTGCCAATAATTCTTGTCACTATTTCTATCCTTTTTCTCCCTCCTACCCCTGGTACTGCAGGGGACTCACTGTAGAGCAGTGATTTGCTGTTCATTAGGCAGCTGTCTGGATTCGCTGCCTAAGTTATTCCTTGGGTTAACCCTCTCATCACTACAGCCACAGGGGTACACTGTACTAAATAAATATTTTACACTATATACACAGTGACTTTTTACTGTCATTATATGCATTTTCAATTTTTTTGTTTTCTTCATCTATATTTATGTATATTTAGTTATAATTTTCTGTCTGCCAAACTTGTTATTTTTTTTCTTTCCCGTCATTATACTTTTCCTCTCATGTCTACATACTTAACTTTAGCCGTATTTTGCTTTTCTGTATTTTGTTTCTTTGGTGCTTTGTTTTGGAACCTTGTTTTCCCCTGCTCTGGACTTCGAGAGGCCTCTCCTTTGGCCTCCTCCGATTTCCCGGGCTCTGGAGGACCGTGGAGAACATCTCCAGCATTTTCCTCAGGTAGCCGGCTGCCATCTTGGATTGCGCGCACTGGCGCAATGTCCCGGCAGCCATAGTTTTTTCTGTTTCTAGACTACGGTTCATTTGACTCGTAATACAGCTTCCTTATTATAAACACAACCCACGCTGTTTTCATACCAACGCCGGTCATTTTTTTGTGTTTTTTTGTTGTTTACCTTATAGCTTAGGTCAGTACACGATACTGACTTCATTATAAGAGGGTGAGCCCCCATCAAAGCTCAGTCCAATGCTGACAGTTGGACTGCTTCATATCAGTTTCTCTGTTTACCCTACAGTTTACGTCAATACATGATTCTGATTTTCATTAGTAGAGGGTGAGTCCCTATCATTCCCTCAGCCCTACACTGATATGGATACTCGTTACATTATTAGAGAGTGAGCAGTATTGATATTTATTCTGCCACCTGTCCGTTCTCTGTTTTGACTACAGTCTGACAGTATATATTACCGATTTCTTCATTGGAGGGTGAACCCCCCCTCCCATTCACAGACCAATATGGATAGTTTTCTGCTTCCTGACAGGTTATTTGTTATGTTATGGTTTATCACAGTACATAATACTGGAGGGTGTGCCCCTCTCATGAAGACTGCCACATATCAACTTTAAGTTGGGGGCGAGCCCCTACATTACATATTACAGCTCCTCTTATTATATTTTATTACTTTTTTGTTATTATATATGGGCTTCTGAGGTGAGCCCACTGATTTCTATTACTGGAATGTATAATGGATGAAGCCCCAGTTATTACAGATATGTATATAATTTACCCTAGCGGATGCTGTCTGCTACTATACGGGCCTATATGCTATACTATTTTACTGGGGGTGAACCCCCCCATCATATTATTAAATATCCTGGTACCTTGCCTTGTCTTGCCTGGTTTTGGCTATTGAATCAGACTGGCATTGTTACAGCTCTGATGATTGGCCTGCTTTGTCCGTGCCACTGTACCTCCCCACTGGATATTCTCCTGGAGGTTGTATTATTACTGGGTGAGCCCCAGTTATTGTGGATATTTATATTATTTACCCTAGCAGATGCTGTCTGCTACTATTACTGGCCTATTTTTCTATATTATATCACTATTATATCATATTATTACACATCCTGGTACCTTACCTTGCCTGGTATTGGCTATTTGATCTGGCTGCCACTGTCCCAGCTCCTATGATTTATCTGCTTTGTCTGTGCCACTGTACCTCCCTATTGGTTATCCTCGTGGAGGTTGTATTATTACTGGGTGAGCCCCAGTTATTAAGGATATATATATATAAATATATATATATCAATATATTTTATTTTATAATCTGCATGGCATTGAGCAGACTATACCAATATGGACAACCACTCAGGCATTTTCTCCTGTCGCAAGAATCAGAAGATTCCGATGCCTCCAAATACAGACATAGACAATCCCACAAGCGCTGCTGGACAGTGGAAGACACACTACTCCATGTCGGAAAGTGCATGGCACGCACCAAGTGCGTGAAAATACCGGCGTCTCTGGTCAGCTCTACGGTTCCTACCCAGTATCTATGTGTGATAAATAGCAGGAGGAACGCTCAAACCCTGAGGATGAGGATAGCTGACAAGATTCGGAGGTGGAGGACTCTCCCTTTGTACACAAATAATTCACGAAACCTTCCCTTGATTTCTCCTGTGCAACCACCTACGTTAGGTCCAAACGGCGACATCTGCTTGGGTTCGATGGGGGAAACATCTCTTCGAACCACATTCAATTCATCACTCTAAGTTACGCAAAAGCTGGCTCCCGATCATTTGGCCCAGTATGTACATTACTTGACTCTTAGATCCCTAGACCGGGAAGTGCATACAAGATTCGGGCAGAATGCCCAGACCATCTTTTCCTGATAAGCTCACAATGACCCCAAAGTGCAACATAGGGACCTACAATGACCCCAAAGTGCAAGATTGGGACCTGACCCCTGCAGGGGTATTGATCGCAGCCTGAGACTGTCTCAAATCAAGTTATTCGACGTTCTCGAAATCCTGGCGAATTTCCCGCTTCTAGCGGATGAAGCCCATATGCAAAGCTGCCCTCTGGAACCGTTTTTATTAAGACTGAGTTTTCCCTCCTATAGGCCTACTAGACAACGCTGGGTAAAAATATGCACTGAACATTCCTTCATATAGGTACAGACCCTGAATTAGGAACAGGGTCCTTTGGCTTAGGATCTAGGCTTTGGAGAAACATTATTGAAGAATCCACGAACACATGTACTTACACACCACACTCTTAGGTGTGATGAGCTTATCTTCAGACCCCATCTCGTTTTTTCTGGCAGGGCTGAACGACAGCAGGGTCATTACTACAGTCATTTTTTTAACTATTCCATTCTTTCACTATACGGACACCATTCCCACCAAACCAGGTCTGGACAGCGGACTGCCAGGCATTTGTAGATGTTAAACTCCAGACCCTGGTTGACTAAAGAGCATGTCAGCTTCCCATCTGACTCTGTGGGTTTCTACGGATCCAGCCTTCTTATTCGTAAGAAGTCGGGCGAGTTTACACACTGTCTTTAATCTCGAGAATCTGTAGTTTTCTGTTCCACGTACCTACTGTAACGGATCACCTGGCACCCCGACTGGGTACGTTAAAGGATGCTCCTAGCGTTTCCTGAGGACTCCAAGCACTCTGGCAGACACCACAATCACCGAACTGGAGAAGAGTATACCTTCTCTCAAGCATATGAATGCTATAAACAGCTGAATAGGCAAAAACCATACGGATGGGTTTAGACTCCTAGCAATCAAACTGGAACAGCATACAATAAATCCTCCCCCAATAATGAGACGACACTTCACTTTGAGGGTTAAGCAGGAACTCTCTGGACTGGCACATACAGCCTCTTTTATTCCCAATCCACAAACTTAGTACTGCCCACAGGGTTTTACAGAACAACCAATAACACGTACAATACACTCAGACACTCCCACAAAAAATCCTCCCCTCTGCCTGTGATACAATAACCTTACACAATGGGTAATCTAATTATCACAGACAGAGAAATACAGTTTCATAAAACACATCACAGGGACCCCCAAACATGTAATAACCCCATAAAAGGAAGTATATCCTTGGAACCGAGGGATCTGGGTGAACCACATATCCAAAATTCACCCAGATCCGTTCAGTACTTTGGAAGATACAGTTTAATGCAGATTTTACAGAACATATGCAGGCTATATGAAAAACAATTACTGTATAAGGGGTCCCCTGTTGTATAGTCCAAAACCACTGCACGATGTCTCTGTGCACCAAATACTGGCAAGATGGCACCGTGTTGAAAAGTCCAAACAGTGTCTGTGAGTTAAAATGGCCACCATCCATTGTTCTCACCATGTGCTTCTGATACAGGAAATGGTGGCCACCTAGTAACTCCACAGTATGTCCCCAGATGGTTCTTAAAGGGCCAGCAGCAGCACAACACAAATCCATTATGCCCAAATCATGTCTTTAAAGGGCAATACATCCCAGGGGCCATAGTCACGTGGCAGGAGGCTGGCAATCGGTCTTCTCCAATGCCGAGTGGCGAGGTCTGTTTCGCCACACCTACGTTTGCTGTGTTTCCTGGGGAATGACCGGCCTGGCCAGGTCAACCTATCTACTCTCCAATCTAAGTGTGGGCTCTTGGTTATTCACCAACTACTAAGACAAGTGACGGCTCATCTTCGTTTACAAAGGTTTCCATTACCTCATAGCTGGACTCCTTATTACTCTCCCGCGAGGGTGCCCTGGACTGATTTCAACCTACCTCACTTTACAATCCCCTTGTTCGTATACCTGGGCTTCGCAGTCTTCCAAGGAAAGTCGACCCGCACCCCGTCTCAGGTGGTGAAGTTCTGGAGTTCAGGATAGACGCGCCCTTGGTAGTGCTTCGGCGGTCACAGTCATAAATATTCCACAATTTGCATGGTTAGCCAGAGAATTCTATGGCGCGACCAGATTCCCCTCCGCACGCTGTTTGTCGCACTGGGTGACTGAATGTTTTTTCAGAGTATATTTCATTATCTAACCAGCCCTTTCAACTATGTTTTTCTCGTTTCAGTTTATAATCTGTCCGTGACACCACGTTTCAAATTTCCTCTCGGCTGAATGACACTGTTGACTTCACTGACTTCCATGATTATGTTACACTGCATGGTTTTATTCTGTTTCTTATTCTGTTTTGTTGCAGCTTGAAAGAGGAAGTTATGTGTGGGGAGGGGAGCTTTATTGTATCTAACTTTCTTCTGATTGGTTATTTTTCTTTGTGTTAATGTGCTGCTGTGGAGCACTAGTGAAGAGAGACTTAAGTAAATATTTGCCTCCTGTCATTAATAAAATTAAGATTATAGGTACACTAAAGCTAGCATAATATACACTTATAAATAATTGTTTATGAAATCTGGGCTCAGGTTTCACCAAGAGTAAGTTGCCCATAAAGATGCAAAGGCAAGTGGGCAAAGCCCTGAAACTTGCATTAACACAAAACATTTTTTGTATATAAACTGTGGTTTTGAACCTTCCTTTAAGGACCATTATTCTACTAAAAAAGTACATTTTACAAATACACACTTTTTTTGTAAAATGTAAAGCATTTAACCAACAAGGAGGTCTTTTTAGCTTTCACTAGTTTACAAATACAGTACATCCTGCCATCTAAATGTCATCATGAAACAATCTAGAGGTACTTATTTTATCGATTACAATAGGGTGAAAGGTAATTTGTATAAGATTTTACAGTTTTATTTAATCTAATAATAGAAACAATAACACCAGCTCAGAATGTTGCCACAAACCATGTGCGTGCCATGACACTTTACTGCTCTGTCCCAGATTTGTTTTTTGAGCATGTGACGAGACCAATCTCGCCACTGTGCATTGGAGGAGCCTGGTTGCCCGCCTGCTGCCTTTAGACTATGGCCCCATGTTGAAACGCTTGATTTTCCTCTGCGGAGATACGAAAGCCGGGTCAATCGGTGCTGGCCCTGTTTGAGCGGTGATACCCCAGATAGCTATGCCATGGAGCCCATTCGTATAATGGAAGACTATGGGAAAGACGTTGGTTCCATGGCAATTGAACGGTATGTGTGTGCTCTGAGCGCCATTCAGTAATAATGTGCGCTCAGATCTGAGCTATCTGGGGATATGTTGAATGTACCTGTTTTGTGTAATGGCTGCACAGTTATATGGTTTTATGTGTTTTATTGTCTTTTGCTGCCATGTGTTCAATGGAGTTTTGCCTCTGTCCTTGGAGATAATTGGATTACTTCCCAATTATCTCCAGGATAAAAGACTCTGTGGAACTGGTTTTGGGCAGAAAAGCCATGCTTCCTTTGGTCACAAAGGACTACGATCTATCTTTTGAACCACTGGACCAATTTGTATGATTTTGACGTATGTTTGTATTTGGAGTATGCTGATTCTGAAAATGTGAATGTGATGCATACTTTTCAAGTTATGAATAATGTGGAAAAATTGTATTTCTCTGCTTGTGATAATTACATTACCCATTGTGTAAGGTAATTGTATCACAGGCAGAGGGGAGGATTTTGTGTGGGAGTGTCTGAGTGTATTGTATGTGTTTATTGGTTGTGTTCCAAAACCCTGTGGGTGGTACTAATGTGTATATAAGAACAATAAACCCACAGCTCTGTCTGTTCACTGCTTGACCCTCAACACGGAGCCTTGTCTCGTTCTTGGGTGGATTTATTGTATGCTGTTCCAGTTTGTCTGCTAGGAGTGTAAACCTATTCGTATGGTTTATCCTATTGAGCTGTTTACAGCATTTATATGCTTCTCCGGTTCAGTGGATTGGTGTCTACAGTAGCTGCCTGTGTCTCTGGAAGGGGAAGGGCGATTTAACCCTTTTATGCCTGGGGGTGCTGTTACAGAGCACACGGCGGTGACACTCATATTGAGTTTGTTTAGTGTTATGGAAAACTGATCCCTTTCACTTAACTGATAAGATGCCTTACCTGTATGTTTCCTGGGGTCTCTCTATTTACATCATACGTTACAGTGAAGACTCCATCCAGTAAGGTGTCAGCACAGGTTAAACATTTGCGTTGCTGATCAATTGTGGGGTTGAAAGAGATATGGCCCTGGAAGATAACGTCAAATTCAAACATGACTCTAAATATTTTAAAACTGTCATTTGTAGCATAATGTCTGTATGCAGTGATTATGTATACATGGCAATGTGTAGTCCAAACACCACAGAGTCACAGGCACTCTATTGTACATTTAGTGAAATTAATGATTATAAATAAATCTGCTATACTTTTAAAGCGTATACCACCTCCATTCTAATTTGTAGCCTTCCTACAATATATTAAGGGACTAAACGGAAAAGGATCAGCGCTCTAAAAAACAAACACAAAATGTAGAATATATGTAAATGAGGCAGCACGCCTAAAGTGTTAGGGCTCCCTCTAAGCCCCACAAGTATATAAAAACTAAACAAAAAAAGCGATAAGGTTGCACTAAAACAGAATAAACAAAGTATAGTTACAAATATACAAAAAATCCAATATAAAAACAAATCTAATATAAAAAAAATAATAATAAGTCCAGTAAAAGTCCCAATAAAACTTGCCAGAAGATATAGCCTCAAATATGTCCAGAATAATTCTTCTGAAACATTGTCAAATCAGGGTATTCATCCGTATGTAAAAACAAAAGGAAAAAGTAATAGTGCAATATGTCCCAGAGATAGAAAGTATAATACAGTCCTACTCACGTTAAGAGCTTATAACCAGCTCTAGTATAATTAGCATGCAGTGGTACAATCCCCACTAAGGATACATGATGATGTGTTGTTAGGTAGATGTTTCATCAATATGTAGACCATAAAAGAGACTACAATAGTGCTTACTGTGTAATAAAAGCCAGGAGAATGAAATAATAAATGGTTACTCACATTTAGTAGAGCAGACAAACTGCTCACTGTTTAGGGTGTATGTGAGTAGGACTATATTAGACTTTATATACTGGTTTAATCTATCTCTGGGATATATTGCACTATTAGTTTCTGCTTTTGTTTTTACATACGGATGAATACCCTAATCTGACACTGTTTCATAAGAATTATTCTGGACATATTTGAGGCTATATCTTCTGGTACGTTTTATTGGGACTTTTATTGGACTTCTAATTTTTTTTATATATTGGATTTTTATATCTTTGCAAGTATACTTTGTCTATTCTTTTTTGGCACAACCTTCTCTCCTTTTTTGTTAAATTTTTCCTACAATATGTTACCTTCATAATAAAATCATATAATGAGTACAATGCAGTTATTGCTGTTCATAGTACATGGAAAGTTGTCATTTGATAGACATCAATAATATACTGTTAATTGGATACAATATTTAAACTATATGGCTTCTTTGTAACCTTCTTCACTGTGTCTGTGAAGTTAAAATTCCTTGGGATCATGGCTCCACTGCTATTGTTAGGACTCTTCTCTAACCTGGGATCAAAATAATTCATAATCTTTTATTCCAATTTTTTTACTTAAAATTCTCCTCCAGGGAGGGGACATTTTATCTTATTTTTTTTCCCCATATAGTCCCTGTTCTTTCTCCACCATATTATGTAACACATCATGCTCAACTAAATGTACAATGTCGTTATAGTTCATACTAAACCCAAAAAGAAATGATATCCTATACAAGATAGACAGTATGCATAGGAGACCTATAATGGGGGTAACCCAAGATACAAACACAAACATGATTTATATACCCAACAGACTTAGTTCTGCAATAAACTTTAATACATTTAATATGTTTCTCATATTATTAATCTATGCAGACATCCCAACTCTCTCAGACGTTCTGGGAGTCTCCCGCATTTTAATTGCGGCTCCCGGACGCCAGTGAGTTTTATGTAATATCCCAGTAACAATTTTTTTTTTTACTCTCTTACTATAAAAAAATAATAATCGATTATCGGGATATTACGATGTGGCGGTTTCAAGGAGCCCCCTCACCTGCCATAACAGGTAAAACAGCAGGGGCAGCTCCAATCTTTGTGTATGCAGGTGTTGTGGGAGGCAGCTGATTGCTGCTTGTGCAGGAGGGAGGCACAGGGAAGGTAAGGAAGGGGGGTATGGGAGAATTGGGGGAAGATATAAGGGTATGGGAGAATTGTGGAAACATATGAGCGGCTGGGAGAAGTGGGGAAGGATATGAGGGCTGGGAAATATTGGGAAAGATATGAGGGAGTGGGAGAATTGGGGGAAGATATAAGGGGCTGGAAGGTATTGGGGAAGATATGAGGGCGTGGGAGATTTAGAGGGGAGATATAAGGGGCTGGGAGAATTGGAGGAACATATGAAGGGTTTGGAGAATTGGGGGAACATATGAGGGGCTGGGAGATATTGGGGGAAGTTATGAGGGAGTGTGAGATATTGGGGGAACATATGAGGGGCTGGGACATATTGGGGGAAGATATGAGGGGCTGGGAGAATTGGGGGAACATATGAGGATCTGGGAGATATTGGGGAAATATATGAGGGTCTGGGAGAATTGGGGTAATATATAAGGGGCTTGGAGATATTGGGGGAAGATATGAGGGACTGTGAGATATTGGGGGGAGATATGAGGTGGTGGTAAATATTGGGGGGAGATATGGATGGAATGGGGGGTGGGAGATAATGGTGCCCTTATCCCTCCCACTACAGCATCTATCACCTCACGTTCTGCCCTTATCCCCTACTACAGCCCCTAACCCCCCTTTTACACCCTATACCCCCGCTACAGACCGTACCCCACACTTCAGTCCCTAACCCCAATTGCATCCCCTTCCCCCAATTGCAACCATCCTCTTTAGTCCCTAAGTCCCCTACTACAGCTCTTATCCTGCACTACATTTCCTAACCCCCAAATTACAGCCCATACCCTCAACTACGGCCTGTATTACCCAACTCCGACCCAGTACCAGTGCCCCTCCCAATATTGCATGGGGGAGACAGTAGCTGGTAAGTCCACCTCCCTGAAATGAGGTAGCCATCTACCTGAAATGTGTTTTTGCATGTTGGGATGTCTGTCTATGCCTTATATGCCTTTGAGTATATAGGATTTTGGCTATTGTTGTGTTTTAGTTCATATGTTATGGGATATACTTCTTAATGCTTCTATATTCTTTGCAAAAGTAAAATAAAATAAGTTTTAAAAAAATCAGGCACTGTAATTGCTTCATCTTCTATTCCGTGTTTAACAGTTTTGAGCACAAAACCAGATTCCCTGGCAGTCTCTCTATTGATAGGGTTATTGAGAGAGCATGGTTGTCAGTGATTGACTGCCACATTAATAATGGTACTATTTGCAAACTGAGAGTGTTTTCCTATTCTACTTGACCCTCTGAAGTCTTCCAAACATAGTTGCCCTACATACATGTTAATGGAGTTTTAAGTATAAATGTGATATAGAATATCTATACTCAGATTCAGGAAAATGTTGTTAAATGTATAGACTGACAGGGGCTGAAGACGAATATCTAGCAATCTTACTTTATTTCCAGCAAATGATTTTTTGACCACTGGCAGCAGATCATTTGTTATGAAGGTCGCTGTAGCATCCAGAAAGTTAATTCCTTGTGGCTCATAAATATCAACTTCAATCTGAATGGAGATGAAAGAGAAATATCATTCCTGCTGCAACATTTAAGAAGGAAATATTAATTGTTTTCTCCCCATTCTAGTTCCTATGCTTATGTTTTAAAGGGACACTTTAATCAGCAAAACATAACTTTAACTTAATGAAGCAGTTTTTCGAGTATAGTCTTCCAGCTTAATTCACTGCCATTTAGGAGTTTAATAACTTTTGTTTCTGTTTATGCAGCCCTAGTCATACCTCCCCTGGATGTGACTCACACAACCAACATGACAAAATGGTTTAATTGTCAATGGATTCTTGAAAAAAAAAACATAAATGTGTGTTTGCTTTAGAAGATTGTATGTCTTGCACTGTTAACAAACTTTAATCACACACAGGAGGCAGATAATTGAGCAGTGAGACTGCATGGGCATGATTTATACTCTGAAACTCCTTTATTAAGGAAACATTATTTTTGTGCTTAGAGTGTCCCTTTAAGTGCAAGTAGAAATGTGTATTTACCTTGAACTGTTTAACAATAGTCTTTGGTTTCACCTGGATTAGCATTTCATACTTCCCAAGATTGCGTTTTAACATTTCTTCGTACACCAATTCGAAGGTGACTTTACTTTGTGACGCTATATTGACTGACACAGAGAACTTTTCAGTTTTTCTCCCAGATGCTCTGTAAACATATTGCATTTAATAAGAAACCAAACTTAAAATAATGATGATGTTCTGCATTGCAGTATTAGGACTTTACAAACAAATGCAGTGTGTCTCATTAACAGGGTGTTTCATCATTCAACAGTTTCAGGGCCATGGACATTTTTTACATTTTCTCCAAGGGAATAAAGCAGTAGCCCAATCTACTTGTCTGTCTTCTGTTTGGTAGTTTGGTCCAGTTGGGCCAATAGCCTTTGTGGTCAAGTGGGAGATATATTTTCCTGGTGGGTTAGTGGGGGTTAAATGAGGACTAAAAGTGGTAAACGTAGTAAGTGCCAAAAGCGAAACTGTTGGGAAATTGCAAAAAAAATAAATGTTTTTTGTACATATCTTGCACTTATAACATTTGACCTCTTTACATGCTCTTTTGAACTACTTAGAGGACTACCAGGCACTTTTCACGTTAACCACATTATAAAGCATTGCTCATTTGACACTTTAACGTGAAAAACAGTGTTTGAATTTTTTTGGCACTTACAGCGTATACTACTTTTAGTTTACAAATCTGCCTGCCCGGTGCTCAGAAATGCATATCCTGGGTGTCAAGCAATTGGGATTCCCCATCACTGAATCCATTTTTAATCAACCCCT
>OW240919.1:150688967-150703011 GCA_933207985.1 Pelobates cultripes
GTCCGACTGAAATTCAGGCCCCTTTTGGCTGTGTATTACAATATCCAGGACATTGATAAATTGCATTAACCATGTCTGGATTTTGTAGTCTGAATTACCCAGGAAGCAACCAGATAGTTTTTCCCTATTCCCCATGCTCTAGTGAATATCCCCACCAGTTACTCTGGCCTTAAATTTGACATTCACTTTTAACTCACCTTGAATTCTCACTTTTTGTATTGTGATATTTATATATTTCCACCTATAGGAACTGTCACGGAACCCTGATCTGACTATGTTTCACCAGTGGTTAATGGTATGTATCACAGATTAATAATATGATGCTTATGTACATTTGCAATATATTTGTAATAAGCATTCAGCTATGCATTTATACACTCAAGTAATTTGTAGGCATGTTCAGCCGAATACGAAATAATGTAAAGTAAATAAAAGCCTCTGTGTACATTTATTTGCAAACCCTCCTACAGCTACGTTCAACAAAACTTGTTCATCTAAACCTGAGACAAAGTTACATTTGAGATTCATAATAACAGAATAGATTAGATCCTTTATGTCGTTACGGTTTTATTTTTAGTATGATAGAATTAATAATCTGCTTCTGGTTGTAGATCATTGTTTTGTTTGTAAAATGCTGGCCAAACTATATAAAGAAAAAGGATATTGAACCAAAGAGGACTTTGATAAATTCCACTAACAAATACAGAATTATTATGGTGGCTTTTGTTGACCTAATTAAAAAAGGTGACTCTCTAAGCAACAAAATAACTTAATGAAGTGGTTTTCGTATATAGATTGCTCAATTCTCTGCTGTTTAGGAGTTAAATACCTTAGCCACACCTCTCCTCGTGCGGGCTTATACTGAGACCTTTTTAGCTTTTCTTATTGCACACTGCATTTCATTTAGAATTTCTTATCTCTGGCTCTGTTAATAGCCTACTCTGTGTGATTAAAGATCAATTAACAGAGCAGGAGATAAGAACTTCCTAAGCATACTGTGCTGCCAGATGTGGATTGAAAACTAGAATTGTGCACGGAAAATATTTTCATTTTGATTCTTTAATTCGTTATGAAATTTTTTATCCATCAAAAAAAAAAAAACTAAATATAAACACTGGAGAATAGAGAAAATAAATCTCCAGTGGTTAAAACTCCTGAAAATATGAATTCTCTTTAATATTCAAATTCTTTAAGCAAGCCTCTACATTGCAAAAAACAGAACACAATCAAACAACCAACATAGTTCACTGTTGCATTGTTCAAGCATCAAGAAATTAAAACTGACAGTCCGTCCTATTTAAAGATTTTCAAAGCCACCCATTTCGTGTTCAAGACTGGACTAATTTTGTCGGGACTTGACATTGATTGGCTTATAAAATAATCAATATCAAAATAGCCCTGATTGGGGTGTTACGATTGGTCAGAAAACACTAGTTGCTGCAACGTCCTGTACATGCCATGAACACATTAACAAATGGCATTGCATTCATTCAGGGACCCATTCATTGATTCATTCATAATTGAATTGAACATATAGATAGAAAAATAAATATAGATGCTTTTTAAAATCATAAATATTGCTTTTTTTATTTCAAACAGTTGTATTACATTTTTATATTTTGTGATTGATAAACAGAATTCTCACATCATTATCCCTAAAGAAATGAATGCCACTGCGCTTGTACCGTCCAATTTGGCAATGGAAACAATTTCTGAAGAGCGTAAAAAAGTTTGGCTTGATTCATACATGCTGCCTTTTTTCATAAGGTAAGTTGTTTCAGAGTTTCCTGGCCATTTGTACATAGGTTTGTAGTGAAGGGATTTTGTGGGATTGCCATTATAAACAAGAAGTGAATTTTTGTCATTGCCAGTAGCAGTGACGGTAAGTGACACCTTGCCATTTTATTTATTAAAGAAAAAGTAGCAGGCTGAAAAAGTAAGTCAGACAGAAAATACTGTACACAATAAAATGCTGTATATCTTGCTTATCAGATATCACTTTAAAAAGAAACAGAGAAAGTGTACGTTGATGCCGACTGCTACTGGTTATAAAGCACCACCCAGGGCTAGAAATTGTGAAAGCAACGAGTACGTACACAAACTTTCCACCAGGATTCGGTTCAAGTTAAAGTGAATATAGCAGGTGGATTCACTAAACAGTGAAAAATAGATGGATAATAAACAGAACCAACAATTGGATATCTGGAGCAGTGCTAAATGCTAAAATGATAAATATACTAGAAATATATAAGTCTCTAAAATGTGGTCCATATATTTGAAATAAAAGGTGATGTCCTTATTTAGTCCCAACTGTTTCAGCTTACAATAATGCAGTTTGGAATACTCCAGCTATGGGGGAAAAGTCAGGAGATTCCAAGTAGCTGAAAACAAATCTCTTTAATGAATAAAGTATATATGATCTGATGGATATAAAATACAAAAGACAGAGACATAGTGCTCTCTGCAAATAATTTTGATTATAAAAATAAAGAAATAAAATACACTCACAGGAATATATACAGAAGTGGTTCCCTGCATTGGAAGGTGGTCTAACTCTGCCTTAGAACCCCCTCATTACTCCCAGAATACTCATCTGTGCTAAGGTTTTTGTCAAGTGGTTGAAAAAAGTTAAGACTTATTTATTACCTGCAGTTTAAAGCATTACTACTATAGTTTTATTTGTGATTTGGCCTTCTAAATAATATTCACACATTTTGCACCAGACATAGTATTTGGGTTGAATAAATCAATATGTATTACTAAATGTGTTGGGACTCCAAATTGGGTCTCCTTAAAGTTTCAGTGGGCCACCAATATTTGGAAGAGGCACATAACATTTATTAGGCCCCAAGCCTATATAGTTTTCCATAAATGCTCTATATTTCCAGTTGTATTAAAAGTCCATTAGATACTGGGAAATGCTTGAAGGTATTCTGCAGACTGTATTTTGCTATAATATATATTTCCTAATGAGTCACTGATTTAGAAAGTAATAGGCTGAAGAAAAAGTTAAGCCCTTTGTGCATTCTGTGTCTGCTGTTGAACCAGAATGTATAGACAAATGTTTATATGATTTCTCATTGTCTATTAAAGAGAAAATTGTATTCTCTTTAATTTTCTTCTCCCTAGCTATTCCTGTATGATCAGTATAAATCAGTTAGCGAAAGTAATGAGATGCTACGGGAATGGTCAGAAAAAGAATATTTTGATAAATAAGAATACATTTTCTTTATTCATGCCTATATATAGCAGAATTCCAGAGTGGTGCTACCCCTTCAACTAAAAAGGAAAAGGCAAACCATAACACACACTAAAATAACTGCAGAAAACAAACTTTATTTAAGAGCAGAACTAAATATCCCTTTGCAACACTGGAAAAAGGCTGTCAGAAGCCTAAAAGAACATGTAAAGGTACTTAGATTGACCGGGCTAGTACCTAACACAAATAAGGCAAATTTCTACATGCAGGCAGAGCGTAAACAAGAGCCAGGTCATTGTTTAGGACAGGTGTAGGCAACCTTTTTAGCAGCACTGTGCCAATATAGGATTGTGAATTCCTGATGGTGGTAGGAAGGCTATTCCAAAGGAAAGGAGTAAGAAGTCCTGCAAGTGTGAGTTGGCTGTATGGGTGCAATCAGCAGACAGGAGAAGGTCATGGGCAGAGCGGAGAGACCGAGAATCTATGAATCAGTGAAGAGATATAGGAGGGGCTAGAACTGTTCAGTGCTTTATAGTTGTGGATTAGTACATTGAATTGAAAAACCACAAGAGGACAGTGTCACAGAAACCAAGTGATTGAAGAGTTTGGAGAAGTAGAACATGATAAACAGTGTCAAAGGCAGCAGAGAGGTCAAAAATAATTAGTATGGAGTAATGCCCTTTGGATTTAGCTGCATTTATGTCTTTAGCAACTTTAACAAGAGCAGTCTCAGTAGAGTGGAGGGGCCAGAAGCCAGACTGAAGAGGGTCAAGGAGAGAGCTGGAATTGATGAATCAAGCCAGACAGACAAGTCTTTTCAGAAGCGTTGAGGAAAAAGGGAGCAGGGATATGGGACGTTAGAAGAGGAGGACAGGTAAAGAGATTTATTTATTTATTTTTTAAGATGGGTACTACAGAGTACAAAGAGAGGGACAAGATGGGGAGAATTATTTCCTTAGCTGTTCAATCTTGTAGGTAAAGTAGCATGCAAAGCTATTGGCTGTAAGGTTAGTTTGGGGGTGACCACAGCAGGGCAAAGAAGAGAGTTAATGGTATCAAAGAGATGCCTGGGATTGCATGTGCATGAGCTATTGAGAGATGAAAAGTATGACTGTTCTTCAAGGACAAGGGCTGCGTTGTATGAATGCAAGATGAATTTGTAGTGAAGGAAGTCTGACTGGGTGTGAGACTTACTCCAGCAGTGTTCAGCAGAACGAGAGCATCTCTGCAAATAGCGTGTTGATTTAGTGTGCCACGGTTGGGGTTGTATCCTCCTTAAGGTGCATGTTTGGAGCAGGGCTGCAATGTCCAGGGCAGAGGTTAGGGTAGTCTTATATGAGGAGATAACCAATGAGGGACAGTAGAAAGTAGGGATGGATAAAAATTGGGAATCAATATAATTTGACAACTGCTGGAGGTTAATAGAATTCAGATTCCTCCTGAGTTCTGTTTTACCTAGCTGAGTTAAGCTAGGTTGTTGGGTGAGGGGGCTCTCGAGTGCAAACAATAAGAGGTGGTGATCTGAGAGTGGAAATGGAGTGTTGCAGAGATTACAGATTGTACATTCATGATAGAAAATAAGATCAAGAGTGTTGCCAGCAACATGGGTGGGGGACTTAGCCCACTGTGATAAGGTAGGTAGGAGGTAATTTAAAGTAGTTTTGTACTTTAAGATATTCTGTCTATCTAGTCCTCTGGTAATACTCTTACTTCTAATTACTCTATAGAGGACAATAAATATTAATATCCCATAAGACCTCAAGGAAGTGACAACCAGCTTCTTTCTTGGTACAAACTGTAACTGAACTCTATTTTCACTTCATATCAGGAAACTACAAACTACACCATTATCGCTACACTTCCCTTCCCCTATCTGCAAGTCCACCATGTCCACAACATATCTAGATTGGCCAGGTAGATATCTCAGCATGACAGACTGTAACACAAACTGTTTTTAGTACCAGCTGGAGTGGGGGTGCTGTGCCTCTTGTGCCATGTGACACATTAAAGTCCCTTTTCATCACAGGTTGGATTAACCCTTTAAGCACTCACAACATAAATCTGAAAAAAACTTCATTAACTTAATCCTAGGTTTAACTCCTCTTAAAAAAAAAAAAGGGCCCTGATAATAAATTTACAGTGGATCTATTACTTTTCCGATTTTATGGAGATGTAATGTTTATGAAATATTGATTAAGACGTTGGAATTTCACTGAAAATCCAACACAATTCAGAATTATAAGACAAAATATGGACTATTTTGTTGTGTGGTAAATCACAAACCCATGGGAAAAGTCTGTTCTATCAAGACTTGGCTGTTAGAGCATTATAATTGCTTGGCTTACTTAGCAAAACCAATCCAAGAGCTCTTGGTTATATATGAAAGCGTGGTGATAGCTTTGCAATAGTTAACATATCATGGGAAAACCTATATAAGGATATTCTCTACTGTCAGCACTCAATCTGTGGCGAGTCCTCCATGGGTAAAGATGAATTACCATATTTTTCCGTGTATAAGACTGTTTGGTTTTTTTCTAAATTTTATGGTGGCACAGGTTTTTTTTTTTTTTTTAAATATGTCGGGAATTATGGATTTTTATTTACCATTTTTTGTGGGTGAATATAAAAAAAGTATATAAAATCAGTAGGACCGACCAAATCCTTGAGTCATTTGGCTTTAATGAATACAGAATTGCCAATGCTGTTGAAAATTGGTAATTTTCATCGGATTTTGTTTGTCTGAATCTTTTTACTAATGTATCTGAAATGAAACACAAAATGGATGAAACAACATTAGTCCACAACAAAATTCCAGAGGAATCAATTCAGATGAATTGAATTTTATCGATGTGCAAAAGTCTATTCAAATTTAATGTTTTGCCTAGCCTATTGTCTATAATTATTTCCAAGACCTTATTGGTTTACATAAGTCTCTCCCATTTTGTGTATAAGTTTCTTGTGTGTTCCTTATCTGAGAAAGCATATTTTGCTTTTTACCTTCATTAAATCTCATCAGCTACTTGACTGCCCAATCTCCACATTTATCCAAATCTCTCTTCAGATAAATTATACAGTCATGGGGGGAGGGGGAGGGAAGTATACCCTCTTTCAATTTTATGGTTTTACATATCAGGACATAACAATCATCTGTTCCTTAGCAGGTCTTAAAAGCTGATAAATACAACCTCGCATGAACAACAACACATGACACTTCTTACGATTCCATAGATTGTAGAACCACCTTTAGCAGCAATAGCTTGAAGTAATCATTTTCTGTATGCCTTTATCAGTCTCTCACATCATTGTGAAGGAATTTTGGCCCATTCTTCTTTACAACACTTCATCAGTTCATTGAGATTTGCTGGCATCTGTTTATGCACAGCTCTGTTAATTTTCTGCCACACCATTTCAATTGAGTTAAAATTGAATTGGACTGGGCCAATAATTTCTCTATTAGCCATTTGGTGTGCTTTGGATTATTGTCCTGTTGCATAAACTAATTTTGGCAGACAACTGTCAGACAGATGACTTCACATTTGACTCTAGAATACTTTGGTATACAGTGGAGTTCATGGTTGACTCAATGACTGCAAGGTTCCCAGGTCCCGTAACTGCAAAACAAGCCCAAATCATCACCTCTCTATCACCGTGCTTGACAGTTGGGATGAGGTGGCACTGTGCATTATGACTAAACATCTCCACTTTTGTCTTGTCTGTTCAAAAGACATTGTTACAGAAGTCTTGTGGTTTGTTCAGATGCAACTTTACAAACCTAAGCTGTGCTGCCAGGCTCTTTTTAGAGAAAATAGGCTTTCTCCTGGCAATCCTTCCAAACAAACTTGTCTGTATTTTTCTATATGACTATCATGAACATTAACATTTAATATGCTAAATGAGACATGTAAAGTCTGAGATGTAACTCTCTCAATTACTCAGAGCATTGCACGTTCTGACCTTGGGGTAAATTTGCTGGGGTGTCCATTCCTGGGAAAATTGAATGTTTTCCACTTTTGAATAATCATTCTCATGGTAGAATGATGGACTTTCAATTGTTTGGAAATAGCCTTATCACCCTTCCCAGTTTGATGGACAACAACAAACTTCTCTAAGTCCATTTTGATGTCTTTCCTCCATGGCATTATGTTACGACATACCTGAATGCTCAAAACCAACAAACTGCAAAAAATTTGGCTTTTATAAAGATGGTCACACTTCCTGATCATCAATTTATAAAGTACTTTGATTAGTAGCACCTGTCTACTACTTATTTATTTAATTCCTATGGAAGAAGCAAGGGTGTACTTAGTTATTCAAACATGGCTTCTTCATTGTGGCTTTATATTTGTTAAATTAATCTTGTTATGTCATGTGTTGTTGACATCTAAAATTGTGTTTGTAGCGTGACACAGGTAACCTGAGCGGTTACCTTCGCTAATTCCCTTCCAGCTGAACAGGAACCAGTTCTCATACAAAGAGACCTATTTCCCCCCAGTAACTGGACTGTTACAGTTCTGGAGGTACAACAACACTTTTTTGCCACACACGGCTTTTAAGCATAACCCCATGCAAGGGTTGTTACACACAGCATACAATGCCCCCTCCCAGGATCCTACCCCTCCCGGGGAAACCAACACGGGAAAGGGCCTTGTCCCTTTGTCTCCAAAAGTCTGCAAACCCAAACAGAGGGTTTCCAACATCTGGGGACAGGATCTTCATCCCGTGAGCCTTTTTCCTGGGAGACCATGCGCGGGGAAAGGAACCGTCCCTTTGTCTCCCAGGCACAGAGAGCCAACTTACGGGAAAAGAGCTGGTTTCTTTGTCCCAACAAAGCCCGCCAAACTCGCCAGTGCCACAGAAGTGCCCAGACCAATCTCAGGCATCCTCGCAGCGGTACCTTCCTCGACCAGACTCTGCTTGCGAGGTCTCTTTGTGAAACCCTGCAAGGGAAATGTCTCCTGGACGGCATTAGTCTGTACGAAATGGCAGCCACCCAGGCGAGAATTCATTAATTATTTTCCTTGCGGTTTCACACTTATGTTGCAAGTGCGAACGTCTGATTAATTGGTGTGAACATTCTAATGGGGCACTGGGGAGGTCCTCGTTCGGGAAACGCACGAGTCAGGAAACAATCCATGAACGCTCCCCATGGCTGGTGTTCGTCTGCACAAATGGCAGCCAGCCAGAGAGTGCTCATTATTGTTTCACTTGCGGTTTGACACTATGTTGCGAGATGTGAAGATTCTAAGCCAACATTCTAAATGGGGTGTTGGGGTAGTCCCCGTTCGGGAGGCAAAAGAATTCCCTTTGTGAAAGCTCTCCCAAACGGGTAGTGGGCAGAAGAAATGAAAAAAGATGGGGAAACGCACATATCAGACAGGCAATTCACGGACCAGCAGTGTTTTCCTAATTTTAAGACCTGCTAAGGAATAGATAATTATTATCCCCCGATCTCTAAAACCATAGAATTCAATTAGGGTGTTTCTTTTTTTTTTTTTTTTATGGCTGTATATGGTCACACTGTGTTACACTACGCCATTTTTGTGTCAGGCAGAGAATTCCACATCCTTATTGTTCTTACAGTAAAAAAAAACAAAAAACTTTCCTTTGCCTTAGATTAAATCTTCTTTCTTCCAGTCTAAACGCATGACCTTGTGTCCTATGTAAAGTCCGGTTTGTGAATAGATATCCACAATGGTTTGTATTAACCCCAAATGTATAATGTTATCATATTCCCTCTCAGACGATGTTTTTCTAAACTAAAGAGGTTTAAATTTGTTAACCTTTCTACATAGCTGATATATTCCATTCCTTTTATTAATTTTGTAGCCCGCCTCTGCACTTTTTCTAGTGCCATAATATCCTTCTTTAGAACAGGTGCCCAAAATTGCACAACATATTCAATATGTGGTCTTACCGGTGATTTATAAAGAGGCAAAATGATATTCCCTTTTTCATGCATGACAATACCTTACTGGCTTTAGCCACTGCTGATTGACATTTCACATTGTTGCATAGTTTGTTGTCTATAATAATCCCCAAGTCCTTTTCGTGTGTTGTTATCCCTAATTCGCTTCCATTAAGGGTATACGTTGCATGTGCATTCTTTACGCCAAAGTGCATAACTTTGCATTTTTCAACATTAAATTTCATCTGCCATTTGAGTGCCCAGTTCCCCAGTCTATCTAAATCCATCTGCAACAAAGTAATATCTTGCTTGCATTGTATTACTTTACAGAGTTTTGTGTCATATGCAAACATTGAATTATGACTTTCAATGCTTTTTTCAAGATCATTTATAAAGATGTTAAATAGAAGGTCCCAGAACAGAACAGACACCACTTGCCACCACTGGCAAGCTTGAAATTTTACCATTAGTGACAACTCTTTGTACTCTATTTTTAGGCCAATGTTCTACCCAAGAACAAGAATATTCATCTAGACCGATTTCATTGACTTTGTACAATAATCTATTGTGTGGAACTGTATCAAATGCCTTGGCAAAATCCAAATAGATCACATCCACTGCAACAACCTGATCTATACTTGTAGAAGTATAGATCAGGGTGTTGCAGTGGATGTGATCTATTACTTCTTCGTAGAATGTAATCAAGTTCGTTTGACATGCGGATTTTTGCTGATAACCATGTTCTTCTCAATGAATTCTTGAATATTATCCTTTAATAACCTTTCAAATATTTTCCCAGCCACAAAAGTTAAGCTTACAGGTCTATAATTTCCAGGCAAGAAATTTGAACCCTTTTTGACTATAGGACTACTTTTTGACTAGCTTAGTTCTTTAAGTACATTTACTAAGTGTCCTTAAGGGCTTGGAATACCTGCTCACACTCGGGGTCCAGGCAACCTGTCTAGGCAAGTTCTTTCGGGTCAAGTCTGTGAGGGGCTTGGCTAAGGTGCTGTAGTTGGGAACTGTCACGTATTCATCCTCACCTTGTGATGTTTGCACTGAAAACTGCCTTCCTAGCGGTAATGGAGGTGCCGATCAGAGGTCCCGCGCCAGTATGCCTGACTGCTGCAACATATCGGTGGACATCGGCTGCTGTGGATCCACGCCATATTGTAGCCCCACGTTCGTTCATGGTTTTGACGGTGCCGACATGCGTGTGACGTCACGCAAAAGACGTACACGCACTTTTTGGGGTCAAAGGCTGGTTATGGCCAATTGGATCTGCAAGAGGCTTATTTAAACTCACTTCTCCTTGTACTCATTGTTTCCCTTATCTGGTTATCCGAGAGAGTGTTCCTGATTGTAGTATTTCTGGTATTTGACTTTGGCTCGTTAGACTTCCCTGATTTCTGGTATTCTTGACTTTTTTGGCTTTCCCTCATTGTTGTGTCTCGTCCTGTATCCCTGACCTCGCCAAGTATTCTGACTATTCTTGGATACGTTCAGTCCGGCCATTCTAAAGTCTGGTTATATGTTATCCTTAGTCCTAGGTGTGATATTGCTCTGCATGCTGGATCAACTAGTAATCCTGACAGGAAAAACTTCCTATAGTAGCCAACGGTCCCTAGGGAGGCCATCACCTGGGCTTTAGTGCAGGGATGGGGTCTGCTTCAACCTTGGCTGTTTCCGGCTTCTGCTTCCCACACCCCACCCGGTGTCCTAGGTATTGTATTTCTGCCATCTCTAAGTGGCATTTGCTGGGTTTCATGGTTAATCCTGCCTTCCTACATGCACCAATGCTCTTCCCAAGTGTCGCTGTATATGGCGATGTCGTCGGGGTATGCGCATAGTCTAGGAGGCCATCTAATAGCCATCTAATACCTTCATCCCAAATGGCATTACCTTAAATTGGTACAGGCCAAATGGGGTGACAAAGGCCGACTTGGGCACAGCATCTGTAGTGGTAAGGTCCCAGCCCCTAGCCATCCTATTTAGCTGCTCATCTATCTGGGGCATGGGGTAGGCATCGGATACCGTCTTGTCATTGAGCCTCTGGTAGTACACACAGAACCTCGTGGCTACGTCTCGTTTCGGGACCATGTAAAAAAAATTACTTTTTTATAATAATTATTCTGCTTGATACTTATTCATATGTATATAAAATTCTTCTTTCTTATTGTTGGGTGGCTCGCCTTGCATCATGCATATTATAGTTCTGCTGTGTCACTTACACATATAACACAATCAGACTTTGCTGGCTCTTCTTATAAAAGAGATTTGTTCTTCTTGCTTTGCAAATACAAAGTCAGTACTTATTTAACATCAATGATATTGTGTATATATATAGGTCAACAGCTGACGGTACTTGCTGGACATTTAGAGTGTGAAGACACTCTGCCTTGATGTTCCGTGTCTCAGTGTCTGAGTCTCATTCTCCTAGGCACCCTCCTACACAGATAATGCATTCTACATATATACCACCAAAATGGCCGTGTAAGCATTACAAGTCAATGCTGATACAACAGCCAAAAAACTGGGACTTCAGTGTGGAGTTTCTGCAGCACAGGTATAATTTTCTTTGTTTATACTTTGAATTCTGTAGGCATTATTTGCCTCTACCTCACCCTATATGTAGTGATACAATATAATTGTTGGCAATTCCTTAATAGGTCTTCCCATGTTCCATGGACACTCAGAAATAGAGAAGAATGAGCTTACAACACTTATCAACTGTTCATGTCACTCAAGATCAACCACACCTCAGTGTCAAATGCATGTAAGAGACATTTCCAAAATATAGAATATTTTACAGACCAGTGCTACCGGGGAAACCCAAGGACTTTTGGATGGCTCAATGACTCCCAGTCAGAACATCTCCTGGATCTCCATACTTTCCTGTACCACCTCTGTGGTTGGTCGGGGGTCTCCACCCAGTGGGTGGCCAGTGTGGTATACCCGGGCAAGTTGGAGAAGTCTCCCTTTTTGCAGACACTATCTGTTGTGCCTGTCTGCGTTCCTCTTCAGTTAGGTGGTTACCTAGATGGACCTCGTCTATGGTCCAGCCTGAGCACCATTTTCCAGGAGGTCAGGTAGGGGAAGATTATCAAAATCTTTCGAGGCTGGAGCTAAATCCTCTGTCCGCTCATGGTAGGGCTTCAGCATGTAACAGGTGTGTAACCCCGGGACCTGAGCAATAGGTAGTGTCACACTTCTGTTCCACTACCCGGTATGGGCCCTGCCAGGAAGCCTGTAGCCTATCGTGTCGGACGGGTTTCAAAACCAAAACCTTCCGGCCCGACTTGAAAGAAACGGCTTCTGGCGTTTCTGAGCCCCCTGGAGGTTCCCGCGCACCAGGTGAGTGAGTTCCTCCAGCCGGTCCCGAAACTCCAGCACACATGGGATGATGTGGGTCCTTTCCTGTTCCCCAGCACCTTCCCAGTGTTCCCGGACAAGGTCTAGAGGTCTAGGGGACCTCTAACCCTCTGCCCCAATATTAGTTAGAATGGGGAGAATCATGTGGATCACTGGGGCACCTCCCAATAAGCGAAAAAGTAATGCGTCAGGAATCTCGAGTCTCTGCAAAGGTACGGATCATCTGCTTCAACTTGCAGTTAAAGAGCTCGCACAGACCATTAGTTTGGGGGTGATATGGGGAGCTTAGAATCGGTTTAATACTCAGCAGGGGTATCCCAGGGCAAGGGGACCAGGGCAATGGTGGGACCCCTGGGGCCCGGGGTCAGGGAACTAGACTGGGGGTCTTCCTGTAGGGGAATGGGTTTCTGTGGACTGGCTCGGGGGGCCTGCCTACCGGGACAGCTGCGGGAAGTTGAGGGGGTACCTGAGCCTCAGAGTGTGAGCTGTGCCGGGTGGTGCGAGCCTGCTGCCTGGTCATCACAGGGTTGGTTTCCTCCGGGGTCTGGGTTTGCACATAAGTGGAGGTGAGGTGGCCCAGGTTGTTTCCGAGTAATCCATGAGCCCAACCTCCACCTTCTTGTGTCTGTTGCCCCAGTCTAGGTGGACGTGGACCATGGGAATATAGACCTTCCTCACGAGTACTCAGACAGAGACTGTTCTGCCCTTCTTCTCCTCCTTTGCACTGAGCTAGCTTTGTACCAGAGTTAGGGTGGCCCGGAGACTCGTAGCACATGAACGGTACGCGTTCAGCTGGACTGGCTGCCCCTGGTGGGCCCTGTTGTCATTGGCAGCTTGGAGGGGGTCTGCCTCGCAGGACAAGCCAGGCGTCTTCACTGGGGATTGGTGGGTACAAGGGTGCAGCCTGATAGTAGTGGGCTGCGGTTCGTGGAGCTTGGGCAGTCACTGAGCGAACAAACTGGCATCAGCTTCTAACCTGGGGGCACGCTATCTTGAAGTGGCCAGGTTGGTGGCGGTGATGGCACCCGTAGCCCACGGGCGGTGGTCCCATCAGATGTGGCCAAGGCCCAGGTGTTTTTTTGGGGGTGGATAGGTGGGGCTACCGGGTGCAAGGGGGGTCGGTGGCTGAGAAAAGTAGCGGGGTGTTGGGACCGCCGGGTATCGGCATATTTGTCAGTCCGCTGGGCTGCCTCAGTTAAAGTCTTGAGTTGCCGGTCCCTTACCCATTCTTGCACTTTGGTAGCAAATCCATTATAAAAATGCTCCAGCATAAACAGCTGGAGGATCTTTTCGGGAGATTTTGCCTGCTGGGAGTTCATCCAGTTCTGGGTGGCTCTGGTGATGCGGCAGGCCCACTCCACATGGGAGTCCTTCTCCCCTTTCTTGGTCTCCCTGAATTTCTGGCAGTATGCCTCCGGAGTGACGGCATACCTGGGCACCTCTGGTGACTTCCCCGCTGGCTGCCTAGCTAATACGGTGATCCAGTCGGTGGGGGTGAATTCTTGCAGGAGGCACTAGCGTTCAAAGTCCTCTGCAGGAAGTCATTCCTTGAACTCCTTTAAAGCGTC
>OW240919.1:150709762-150730894 GCA_933207985.1 Pelobates cultripes
AGATATTGCCCCGCAACTCCAACCCATTTCAATGAAGCTTTATGGGGGCTGGAATAAGCCCAGAATTTTTTTTAACTACGGTGGGCCACATTACGAGTCCTGCATTAACTAATAGAGAAAGTGTTGTGTGTGTGTGGTTTTTTTTTTTCCCTATTGATCCATTATTAATAAGCTAGAATGACAACTCTTTTACTATCTTTCTACTAAAAATCACAATATGTCCAAACAAGAAAATAGCTTATCTAAACAAGGAAACAGCTTCTGACTTGTCTTAAAGGGTTACTCCAATTCAGTGATTTGAAGTGTATGTATGGAGACACTATATGTGAAGTGTTTCACTATGAAATGCTGTACATACATATAGGGCTATTTACTAAAAGCAGACAATTCCAACCACTATGGCAATTCTCATATTAGGTAAATGCAAATATAGTCCGAATTCAGTCAGATCTAGAGTACCTGCAGCAATAGCCTGGCTGCATTCGGCATCCAGAATAAAATCAGTGATTTCACATTTGAACCCTATACAAACTATAGGATTCAGAAGATTCATAAAGCATTACTATTAACAAAATTCATAATTCAATGTGCCTAACAGGATGCACATGAGAGTGCTCTGACAGCAAGTCTTACTTTGTCTCTCCAGACAATGTCTGGATTTTGTAGTTGGAATGGGACTACTAATGGAACGTTAGTAAAAAAAAAAAACGTGGCAGTTTAACCCCTCTGCTACTGACGGTGTAACTTCACCTCCATCAGTGTCATTGAGCATCATTAGGTAACCTTCCAGCTAATGTCAATTCTGTGCATATTCCCATGCACAGCATTGCATTGATTAGCTGAAAGTGTTGTGCTGATGCTCTTAGCCAATGAACTTCCAGCTTCTGTTGTTTTGCAAAAGCGGGATATCATCACTAACCATTGGAGGACCCTCAACTCCCATCAGGGAACCAGGTAAGAGGGATAATCAATGCAAAACAGTTTCATCTATTAATGGGTAACATGTCCAGGGTACTCCTGACTTCATAACCACTACAGTGATACTTGGCGTAACCCTTTAATAATTCTTTTGAGGCAGGATTTCTGTTCACTGGTTGTTCAACATTCTTGTAATACTAAAAATGTTACATGTTACATTTTTCTTACAGGTGTTGCAGCCACCAATTGGAAATATACCTCCTTCTCGACCAACACTTTCAAAACAATTAGATCAGGTTCCAACATTTAAGATGTTTAAAGAAGCATTAAATGTAAGTTTCAATGTTGATAAAGGTTATCTGTAAATACAAAGAAAACAATGAATAGTAAGTCTCATAGTTCTCTAAAACCAGAACTGGACACTCTTAGTCACCTGTGTATATTTGGGGCTAACCTCCTTAATACTGATATGGCCAGGAAATGGCCAATTTGCCAAAAGGGGGCCTGGAGATACTCAGTCTCCTGTCTTTCTAAAATGTTGATGAGGTTTTTATTATAGGACCACAAGACTGTGTATCTCCATCTTTTGACAATCAAGGCTTAGACTTCTTACAGTGGATCCCACCATTTTAATTTATTTGGTATTAAAGAGAGACAATCTGCACCATGATGATTATCTCTCTCCATGTATTGGATGTATAAGAAGTTTATAGTTTTTTTTTGCTTTTGTCTGTTTATTTTATTTTTAATGCAGAATTTAGGGCTTATTGAAGAAATCGAATCATCTGAACAGAAGTTTACAATTTTCGTGCCCAGCAATTCTGCAGTATTGAAATTTTACAATGATTCTGGAGTTGATGAATTGGTAATCGTATTTTATTTTTGTATTTAAAGCCTTTGTATTTAAAAGCTTCATAGCACCATATATTAGATTTTTTTAACCTTCTTGCAAAACACTTTTTTTTTTTTAATACATGTGCTTTTTTAATCCTGCGAATAAAAAAAAAAGAAAGCACATCTCAAATATGATATTAAAACCTTCCTTGCTTTTTGATGTGAATTAATAGGGGTTGTACAATCTATATTATAACAATCATTAAATAAAGCAGGGCATTAACATTTCCCCAACACTACTTAAAGTGGAACTGTCACACCAAACTTACCTTTCCCCAATCGCTTCCACTTTTCTTCCTCGCTCATGATCTGTTCTTCTTATCTGATCTAGTTTTCTTAAAAACATAAGACGAAGTAGAAACTACTTTGTCTTATGTGTATTTCCTACGCTTAACCATATTTGACCCAAAGAGGAGCTTAAGTCCGCTTAATTTCCTCTGGTCAAATAAATTTTCCCACAATACTCGCACTCTCCTTCGTGATCTTGCTTAATTCGTCGTTCAAACATCCTGTCACATAGACAGGGCGTCGGCGAAACTACTGTTTTCATCCTAACAGAATGAGTACAGTTTGTGTTAGGACGACATTCTGTATTTTTTCATTGGTTCGGAATTTCATTCGAATGAAAGAAATTCCGTTCCAGTCAGTGCCGCGGGTGCATTGTGCAGCACTGTGCACTGCTGCATTGTGCAGCAATTTGCACGGTATTAGGGAGCCATCTACTAAAAGGCTGAAAAAACAAAATTGGTCTTTCAGCCTACTTTACTAATACTAAGTAAAGATTACTTAGTATTAGTGATTAAAGGAGATAAAAATGTCCCTTCTGACCCTACTCGCTAAGCCGCGAGTAGTTGCATGTCTACTAAACAGTGGCAGGTGGGGGCCCTAAGTGACCAAGAGAGGACCTACTGCCTCCACCCCTGGCCCCCACACATGAGTGGCCTTAGGGGTGGGGCAATAGGTCCTCCATCCCTATTGTCACCGCCGCTCATGGGTGGGGAACATTGTCATTTAGGGGGGAGCCGGGAGGAATTGGTCCTGCCCCCTATTGTCAATTAGAGGGGTAGGGGGGGCAATAGACCCTTCCCCCCTCTTGTCACTTAGGACCTTACCCACTGGTCATGGGTGGGAGTCATAGGGGGAAAATAAGTCATAGAAACATAATAAAAAAACACAACTTTCGTGTGTTTAATATCTGTTTTGTAGCATTTTAACAGCTGTACAACACCAAAGTAAACAAACACCAATACATTTAATAAGAGTTCAACTATGGCACCTTCCCTGTGTTGACAAATGAATCAAATACCAATATTGGTCAGATAACATAGAAACATAGAATGTGACGGCAGATAAGAACCATTCGGCCCATCTAGTCTGCCCAATTTTCTAAATACTTTCATTAGTCCCTGGCCTTACCTTATTTCTAGGATAGCCTTATGCCTATTCCACACATTCTTAAACTCATTCACTGTGTTAACCTCTACCACTTCAGCTGGAAGGCTATTCCATGCATCCACTACCCTCTGAGTAAAGTAATACTGCCTGATATTATTTATTACCTTTGCCCCTCTAATTTAAAAATATGTCCTTTTGTAGTGGTAGTTTTTCTTCTTTTAAATATAGTCTCCTCCTTTACTGTGTTGATTCCCTTTATCATATCCCCCCTGTTTAGTCTTTGCTCCAATCTATACATGTTAAGATCCTTTAACCTTTCCTTGTAAGTTTTATCCTGCAATCCATGAACCAGTTTAGTAGCCCTTCTCTCAACTCTCTCTAAAGTATCAATATCCTTATGAAGATATGGTCTCCAGTAGTGAGGTCTCACCAGTGTTCTGAACAATGGCATGAGCACTTCCCTCTTTCTACTGCTAATTCCTCTCCCTATACCACCAAACAATCTGCTAGCATTTCCTTCTGCTCTATTACATTGTCTGCCTTTTTCAGTAATCTGAAAATATTACCCCTAAATCCCTTTCCTCAGATGTTTAGTCTTTGCTCCAATCTATACATGTTAAGATCCTTTAACCTTTCCTTGTAAGTTTTATCCTGCAATCCATGAACCAGTTTAGTAGCCCTTCTCTCAACTCTCTCTAAAGTATCAATATCCTTATGAAGATATGGTCTCCAGTAGTGAGGTCTCACCAGTGTTCTGAACAATGGCATGAGCACTTCCCTCTTTCTACTGCTAATTCCTCTCCCTATACCACCAAACAATCTGCTAGCATTTCCTTCTGCTCTATTACATTGTCTGCCTTTTTCAGTAATCTGAAAATATTACCCCTAAATCCCTTTCCTCAGATGTTGAGGTTAGGACTCTATCAAATATTCTGTACTCTGCCCTTGGGTTTTTACGTCCAAGATGCATTATCTTGCACTTATCCACATTAAATGTAAGCTGCCACAACTCTGACCAATTTTCTAGTTTACCTAAATCATTTGTCATTTGGCTTATCCCTCCTGGAACATCAACCCTGTTACATATCTTAGTATCATCAATCTAGGTAAGCAATGTCTGCTGCACCACCCTGGCCTATTATTTTAGTTACCCAATCAAAAAATCAATAAGATTAGTTTGGCATGATCTCGCTGAAGTAAAACCCATGCTGTCTCTGATCTTGAAATCCATGTGATTTTAGATGTTCAACAATCCTATCCTTTAACATGGTTTCCATCACTTTCCCCACTACTGAAGTAAGGCTTACTGGCTTATAGTTGCCCGACTCCTCCCTACTACCTTTCTTGTGAATGGGCACAACATTTGCTAACTTCCAATCTTCTGGGACTACTCCTGTTAACAATGATTGGTTAAATAAATCTGTAAATGGTTTTGCTAGTACACCACTAAGCTCTTTTAATAGCTTTAGGTGTATTCCATCAGGTCCCACTGACTTATTTGTCTTTACTTTCGACAGTTGAAATAGAACCTCTTCCTTTGTAAACTCACACGTAACAAGTGACTCATTTGACCTTTTTTTACTAACTGGAGTCCCTTTCTTTCATTTTCATCTGTAAATACTGAACAAAATATTAATTGAGGCAGTCAGCTAGACCTTTATCCTCTTCTACATACCTTTCTTATTTTGTTTTTAATCTAACTAATCCTTGTTTTACTTTCCTTTTCTCATTTATGTATCTCAAAAATGTTCTGTCCCCTCTTTTACTGACAATGTTATTTTCTCTTCTGTGTGTGATTTTGGAAGCTCTTACAACTTGCTTAGCCTCTTTCTGCCTAATCTTCTAGATCAGTCTATCTTCCTCACTTTTTTTTTTTTTATAATTACCAAATGCTCACTTTTTGTTTTTTACTAGTTTGGCCGCATCTGCGGAGTACCACAGTGGTTTCTTAAATTTGTTTATTTTACTGACAAGCCTAATGATATTTTCTGTTGCATTCAGCAGTGCAACTTTTAAATAATCCCATTTATCTTGGACTCCATTTAAATTGCTCCAGACTGATAATGACTCCTTTACATATATTCTAATTTTAGAAAAATATGTTTTTCTAAAGTCTAAAACTTTTGTTTTTGTGTGGTGTGACTCAGTCACTGTTCTTATATTAAACAACATTGACTGATGATCACTGGATCCTAAACTTTCACCTACAGTAATATCTGATACCAAATCTCCATTTGTTAATACTAAATCTAGTATGGCCTCTTTACGAGTTGGCTCCTCAACGACTTGTTTTGGAGACAATCCCAGTAGGGAGTTTAGAATATGTGTGCTCCTGGCACAAGCAGCTATATTGGTTTTCCAGTTCACATCCGGAAGATTAAAGTCACCCATGATCATAACTTCATTGTCATTTTAGCTATTTCCCTTAACTAGTAGATTATCTAACTCTTCAATTTGTAATGGGGGCCTATAAATCACACCTACACAAGTTACTGTGTATTTACCAAAGTCTAATGTTCAGCTAACTTTTAATAGGCTAGATTTTATGCTATCCTTCACATATAGGGCCAGCCCTCCCCTTTTCTTGCCTTCCCTGTCTTTTCTATATAAAGAGTACCCTGGTATTGCTATGTCCCAGTAATTTTTCTCATTATGCATTGTCTCAGTAACAGCGACTAAATCTACATTATCAGCTGCCATTATTGCCACAAGTTCATGGATTTTATTCCCTAAACTGCGAGCATTTGTAGACATGACTCTAAGCTTATCATTTTTCAACACACTTGCTACAGCACCTTCTGTCCTTGTTTTGGTGGGAAATTGGATTGTTGTTTCACCTTTTTACCTCTCCCCACCCCCTCGCCTCCTAGTTTAAATACATCCTAGCAAAACCTCTGAACTGCTCACTGAGAACATTTGTTTCCTTTTGAGAAAGATGCAAACCATCTTTGTACAGTTTATTTCCATTCCAAACAGAGCTACTATTGTTACTAAGGGCCCTCACCCACAATATGTCGTCATCCCCCATTTTCACTTAGGACCCCCATCTCCCACTCATAGGTGGAGGCCGGGGGAAGGGAGGTTAGGTGTTCCCCCCCTATTCTTAGTTAGGGCCCCCAACTACTGCTCATGGGTGGGAGCCGAGGGGGGACAATAGGTTCCCATCCCCATTGTCACTTAGGGCCCCCACCTGCCGCTAGTTCGTTTAGTTGAATAGTGCCCACACGCGGGGCACTAGTGGGGGATTGGGGGGGACACTATGTTCCCCCATTAATTCTTTGAATTAACTGTGGCTGCTCACTGTTTAGTAGACATGGCCCTACTCGCAGCATAGCGAGTAGGGGCACTCGGGAGATTTTAATCTCCCTTTTGCTAATATGGGGGTCATACTGTTGTACCTTTTTAAAGGTTTGAAAATTATAGAATGATTTACAGATATTTATTGTCATAATATAACTGACACCATTATATCTCTGAGATCTGACCAGAAAAAGTCAGGGAAGTTAAATTTCACAACTTACAGGATTTTGTTGCAATGACACCAGTGGCATTCCTACCACAATCACTGGGTGCACAGCAGCACAGCTGGGGCCTGTGATCGCAGGCTAACCGGCAGGAGGGGAGTGATGTGCTGTGCTGTTCCCCTCCTGCCGCTGTATGTAGCGCGGCCGAGGGGTCTGACAGGAATTGCTCGCTGAGAGAACACTTCCTGTCAGACTCAGACAGGAGGCAATGGAGGCTGGGGGGAGGAAATGAGACACTTGCATAGGATGCGTAGGATGAGACACGTGGATGGGCTGGGGGAGGGAATGAGACACATGGGGAAATGAGACACATCACTGGGGCCCCAGGGCAGTTTTCACACCGAGGCCGGTGGTTTCTAGTTACGCCTCAGAATGACACTAAACTATTTTTCATGTCTTTTCTTCTACTAAAATGTTATATTTATAACGGAAAATGAAAGCCATGATTTGTAGATTTTGCTTGGCAAATTAAGTGATTGTTGGAGATGTTTCTCTCAATACTTTTCGGAACTTAAAAGATTCAATGTAGAGAGTTTCTTACAGCTTTTCTACAACGCTTCCAATACTAGTACTGCTTCTTGTAGAGTATCGGCAACCATCAACACTCTTACAGAATCTCACATCACAGATTTGATTCATTGATTCTCATACACACATGACCTTCTACAGACTTTGATAGATTATAAAGGCTCTTACAGAATATAATCATCCAAAGACTCCCATGTCTCTTCACAGACTTCCAGCATCTATTAAATGGACACTCAAGACACCATAGCCACTGTAGACAAATTTAAATCTGTTTAACCCTGAATGAGGGTCTATAATATGTTCCCCACTTGAAGATGTAGCTAATGCAGGTGTATGTCTGCATTTGCCTTACTAATTCATACCAGCGATGGGAGGCAGTGATAGGTTGAAAATGCTCAACTTTCAGTATATCACTACCATGCATCAGCTCCAGGCACCATAACCCCTTCAATGAAATTAATTTAAGTTTCCTAAAGTGTCCATTTAAAGACTCTCACAACCTCAACTAACTCTCTAACTCTCAAATTGATTTGCAGAATTTTACAGCTTTTTCAACACAATTGAACATTTTTGTAGCCTCTTATGGCTCTTAGAACAAATCACAGACATTCTGCTCACAATCTCAAACAGGATGTTTTGGTTTCTTACAGACCTTGATGACAATTTGTAAACTCCCACAGCCTTTCATAGACTTATGTCCTATCCCAGAATCTTACAATGTCACACAATATTTCACAGATTCAGGTAGCATTAGATGCCTCCTTACAAAATAATGCCACTTCTTCTCCTCTTTTTTTTTTTATTGGGAGAAAAATAAGATGTGCATTCTTTTTGGCTTCTTGTCTTTAGGATAACCGAACATTAAAATACCATATCATTCTTGGAGAGAAGCTTTCACCAGCAGAATTGAAGAGTGGAATTCATAAAGCAACACTATTAGGATTCTCTGATTGGCTCATGTTTTATAAACGAGAAAACCAGGTACTGAGATATTACCATGTTTAAAGATGTTGTGTTAATATTTCTTTTGCAGCAACTCTAATAAAATAAGCAGCCCTCTTTGGGTTTTGTAAAGCACAACAATTCTGTAATCATAGTCCTTACCACCAGATGTTGTGGATTACATCTCCCCAAATGCACTTACAGCTATATTCATTTCAAAGCATCAGAGGAGATGGACTATACAAAACCTGGTTGTGCCCAAGTTTGCCAACCACGATCATCATTCTCATGAAAAAAAAATGTTAGTGACTGTAAAATATATTGTTGACATTTTAGGGATGAGTAGAAAGGAATCAATGGTTTCCAGTTTTATTTATTGGTATCCCAAGGAACATAGTTTCTGTTATTAAAATATTATGTAATTAAGGGATCAAAATAATGGAGTAATTTCCATTCCAATATATTGTTTTAACATATTTTAAATTCAATCACCACTTAAGTTTTCATTAGGTGATTCTTTTAGTCAGTTCAAATTCAAGTACTTTAGTCTTTTATGGGAAGAAAAATATATTACGGGGTATGTGTTTACTCTTATGTAAGTGTAACGCCCAAAGATCCAGCATAATGGTGGATTTGTTGCAGGTGGAACAGAGGTAAGTATTTAATTAACATATCGTAAATATATATCTTATCATAAGGTCTTAATGTAGTCAGTGCATAAGAAGATGTTATAACTTAAAATTAATCCGCCATGACAAGGTGCCTTTACTGATCTAGTTATAGCATTTCTATATATTTTTTTTAATTGTACAAATAAAAACATGTATTGTTTGATTCTTGTTAATAATTAAAGTTGTATTAAAAGAGAACTTGCACATGCTGCATTTTTAGGAAACCCTTCTGTATATGACATTTTTTTCCTGTATATCTTTGCTGATCTTTTCCAGACTTTTGTCCATGATGTCTCTTTGGATGGATCCTTTTTTGAAACCAAGAATGGAATAATACTGGGTCTCTCTGGAGTTCTCCATATATTAAAAAACCACTGTGATGCAAAGGAAATAACCATAAAAAGGGTATTATTGAATTTTTTTTCATAATGTTTAGATTTTTAATTTCTAGGCATTGAGTGACATCCATGAAAATAAGATTTTATTAGCACATATTTTAATTAGATCTCTAATATCATGGAAACATTATTTATTGGTGTGCTACAAATCTATGTAGTTTGGACATTTAGCAAACATTCATAAGTTACATTAAAGAACCACTCTAGGCACCCAGACCACTTCAGCTTAATGAAGTGGTCTGGGTGCCAGGTCCTTCTAGGGTTAACCCATTTTTTCATAATTATAGCAGTTTCAGAGAAACTGCTATAATTATGAATGGGTTAAGCCTTCCCCCTAATCCTCTAGTGGCTGTCTCATTGACAGCCACTAGAGGCGCTTGCGTGCTTCTCACTGTGAAATCACAGTGAGAGCACGCCAGCGTCCATAGGAAAAGCATTGTAAATGCTTTCCTATGCGACTGAATGCGCGCGCAGCTCGCTGCGGCGTGCATTCAAGCGGGCAAAAGAGGCGGATAGGAGGAGAGCTCTCCGCCCAGCGCTGGAAAAAGGTAAGTTTTTACCCCCTTCCAGAGCCGGGCGGGAGGGGGACCCTGAGGGTGGGGGCACCCTCAGGGCACTATAGTGCCAGGAAAACGAGTATGTTTTCCTGGCACTATAGTGGTCCTTTAATGTTTAGATATGTTATGCAATATAAAAATATAACCCAAAAAGTTTTCTCCAAAATGAAAAAAGTATATATATTTTGTTAGACAATGTTGTAGCTTAATAGTGGATGCATCATGAAACAACAGCTCATAAAACGCTAGATTATGCAAGCCGTTAACCTGTACAATTAGTGAACAGGGAAAGTAATTATACAAAAGTCAAAATAAATCCAAAAACAACATGAGGGCGACAGGAGATTAACACTCAACTTAATAATAGCAACCAAAGTGACAAATAACTATCCATAATAATATCGCATTGGAATACATTTATCATTGGAAGTCAACTTAATTATCCATGACTTTTACTATTTTTACTATCACTACTCCTAGGCAGGCATCTGAGCATACATAAACTCAATAAGTGGACATATTTCTCTAGTGTGAGTGCTAAACAAATCTTTACACTGGGGAATAATAAGCATAAACTGGGCAATTATAACTGCAAACAGTGACTATATCATTGTTTCACTAAACACTGGATTTTGTCCAGATGGACAAAATTCTATGCAAATTATGAATTCCTTTCTGCACTGGTAATTCTCATATTTAATATAGCCAAATGCGGTCACAATTTGTTCAGCCTGAGAGAATATCTGTGTTAAATTTGTGCTTTCACATCTGAATCCTATACAAAGAATCGTATACCAAGTAACAGGGACCGAATGCATTTGGCAGATGCACATTCACAAATTATCATTCACTTGCCTTATGATGGGTAATATTTTTTTCCACAGATATTACATTGTCCCCCCTTCTCAATATTTCGGGTCAGTGGGGTTATTTATTTTAGGGGTGGCTAAAGGATAGGGAACCCCAAGCCACCCAGGGGGTGTGGGAGAAATGGGGGGAACATACAAGTATTTGGTGGGTTGGATAATGGCATGTCCACCCCCCTTATTGTATAATGAATAAGGCCCTCCCACCAATGGATGAGAGTTTGGTGGGACATTAGATCCTCCCACGTGAAAATTAAAATAGCCCCCACCTATGCTTAAAGTGGTCAACACAGTAGGCAGGGTGTATGTGGTACAAGAAGAAACATGTACATCCTATGTGGGGTCTGTGGTATCTTCATCCTTGCCAAAGTAGAATTAAAGTGAAACATAAAATATAATGTATTATACAAAATGAAAGAAAATACATAACATAACAGGCAGTGGAAGCTGTACAAGATGAAACGCCTTTCGGGGAATAATTTCATAGACATAAAAAATATAGAAGACCTGTGGGTGATTACAGAAGGTGTAACATTAGTTCAATGGGAGCTGATCTGGAGGAGTGTCTGCCAGGGTTCCCAGGTTGATGTCTAGTGCTGGTATTTTTTGCAGAGATCGTGGCTGAATTCTTCCATTTGCCTAATGTTTTCAACTTTCTGGATCCATTCCCATATGGGTGGTGGATATACTGGAATAAGTTGATTTGCTGTTGTCAGAAGATTTTGCACTAATAAGACTGTAAATGTGGAAAGAAAAGTTGGGATAAGGAGAAGAATGAATATTTCTGGTTTTAATGGAAGGACCAAGCCTGTAATTTTATGCATATAACGAGCAATTTGTTTCCATAAGGCATTTATGACTGGTCATTGCCACTTGATGTGGGCGGTAATGCTGATAGATTAATTGTACCTCCAACAAAGGTTTTGTGATGCGAGTTATAATCTGTGTAATTTCGCTGGTGTGTAATGTCACCTAGCTATTCTTTTGTAATTAACTTCCTGTGTTGCCAAATTGAAGGAGGATTTGTGTATGAATGTAAAAATGTTTTTTCCAATTGTCCGAGGTAAGGGAATCTGAAATTCCCTTGAGCAGGTGGTCGTGAAAGTGTGGAGTTCAGTATGTGTGGGGGTTTGTAGAAGGTTATAAAGAGCTAAGATTTGTTTTTTCTTCAGAGTGTGTGTATAGCAAAGGTTCTCAAAGCGAGAGGGTGGAGATGTTGGGATCTGAGGAAGTGTGTCAGTTGATTATAGTGGAATTTTTGAAGTGCTGAGTGTGTATCATTTGGTATCAGAGAATTTAATGCTGTAATAAAATCATCATCAAGTAAAGTGTGTAGTGTGAGGTATTTTTATGTATGGTATTCTTTTTATTCCCCACCGGGTTTGCCATGTTGGAAAAGTGAGTTTTGAGTGAGTGGGTAGAGCGGAGATGGATAAGGTGATACATCTTTACATTTTCTAATATGTGACCATAGGCGTAGGTGCTATGGTTAGGTGGCATGAGGGTTTTTAAAAAGGCTGTCCTGTCTTATGCTAAGGGATTGATATATGGGTGCTCTGAAGAAGAAGTCTTAAATTGATACTTATTGTTTCTGGATTTGTGTATCTGTCTAGTCATAAATTCTGGATAATAGTGTAGCATTGCGATATAACTCAATTATAGGCAGGCAGAGTCATCCTTCTGTTTTTGGTCTGACCAGGAGTGAGTAGGCTAGTCTAGGATGTTTTTTTTATGGCCATATAAAATCAGTGAAAGTTTACAGGCTTTTGTAAAAAATAGTTTTGTTTGGGATATTGGTAGAACCTGAATCATATATAGGAGTCTCAGCAATATGTTCATCTTTAGGATGCTAGTTCTGCAAAACCAGCTGAAATGTGGAAGATGCCATGAGATTAGTTTTTTGGAATTGGCTTGTAATGGTGGAAAGTTTAAATCGTAAAGCTTTGCTGTGGCTTTGGGGAGGAATATGCCGAGGTATTTTATAGCAGATTCGACATGTCTGACATCAAATTAGATTTTTTTTTTTTTTTTGTCATTCTCTTTTTATTGTTGTTTCACGTAGCATGTACATGACATCAAACAAATGCGATATACATTGAGGAAACAGAGAAATATGAGAAGAAAAGGCATCTTTCCCCTTACAGCGTTTGTTTGGAAATTTGTCCCTTTTCCTCCTTCCCCTTACAGCGGTCTTCCCGTCTGACCCTTCCCCCCCACACCCCTCCCCTATCCGTCCCATGTCTACAAGCACTATGCTATCCTTGCTTACAGACTCAGTACCTACAATATTCGCCTGTCGAATAGAGTTGTTTAATGTATAGGGGCATAAGACTACCATTCGCCCATGTTATCTGGACCCTTTCTAGGGCTTTAAACGTTTCTCTCGCCTTACATCCCGGGGTTTAGTTCGCCTTACTGCGAAGACTATAGGGCTCACTCAACACCCTATCGGAAACAGGTATAACCCCTTATGACCCCTCACTCGGTATGGGTCCCATCTAGGAGGCCGGTGCTGGATTAGATTCCCACATCTCCACCTCCAGTGGTGGTACCCCCGGGGTGGGGGGCTCACGCCCGTGTTCCCGACAGGAGTCTGCCCGTGTCGACAGGTGCCTATATTGTTCCTCTCGTAGCATGTGGGAGGTTGTCTACCATGTAGTCCTGTCGCCCTACTACCCATTTTTGTATTTATTGGTCAGGGGTGGACTCAAATTCTCTCCGTTGGGTGGAATCAAAAGTTGAGCTGGCGTCCGTCGAAGGTTATGGGTGTCTTACCCGACTTAATGTGTAGTACGTCCTATGTCTGCGTGACCTCGGTCTTACCGCTAATCATGCTGCACCCTTCTCGAGGTAGGAGCTCCAGGGGTACCATTTGAGGGCGCACTTGTCCGAGCGCTCCTGCAGGGAGGCCGTCATGAGTTCCATTTCGTGAATGGCTTCTACCTTATCCACCCATTGGCGATATGTGGGGATTGTCTGGGCCTTCCAGTGTAGGGGTATGAGTGTTTTGGCTGCGGTGAGCAATTGTATGGTGAGCGAGTTTTTGTATTTGCTCAGGGGTGTGTTTGTATGGTTCAGGAGCATCTGCAGGGGTTGGAGGGGAAGGTCTGTGTCTGTAATTTCCCTGATCTTATTATTAATCATCCGCCAAAATGGAACTATGTGGGGGCAGGACCACCAAATGTGCAGGTATGAGCCTAGTTCTACCCCACATCGCCAACATTCCCCCACGTCCGCCTGTGTCAGGTGTCTAAGAGTGTCGGGTGTGCGGTACCACCGTGTCAAAAGTTTGTAACTAGTTTCTTGAAATTTGGAACTTATCGAGCATTTGTGGGTCAGGAGAAAGATTTTTTCCCATTCTATATCTGTCAACTGGGTTCCAGTCTCCTGTTCCCATTTATTGGTGAAGCCCAAGGGACCCGAATCCGCCGTCCGCATGAGGGACCCATACATACGCGAGACGCCGTGTTCTATATGTTTCCTATCGGTACACATTTGTTCAAACTCTGTAAGCTGCCTATGTATATGGGCCTTCCCTGGCAGGTGGGCATGGTATGCCTTTATCTGGTGATAGCGAAAGGAGTCCAACGGCCAACGGCGTAGGGAGTCGATCTCCCATTAGGTCTCGTAGGCTTCTGATCCGGCCACCCTCACTCCATTGATGTAGATAATTCCAGTCCGAGGCTTGGAGGCGTATAAGAGCCGCCGGCTGTAGTCCTCCAGCCAGGTCTGGGTTAAACGTGATGGGAGTCAGGGGGTTCGGGGAAGTCGTCAGCTGCCGGGCATAGCGCAGTTTGCACCAGACTCTCAATGTGGCGTCTATGATAGGATTAGTAGTCTGAAGGTCCCTATAGGTGGCACTCCCCAGCCAGAGTCTGGATGGGATGCCACCTCGCGTTTGTTCCTTCTCCAGCGTCACCCATCGTTTTGGTCCCGGGAGGGCGTGCCAGTCGATTATCCTGTGCAGGTGCGCGGCTTGATAGTACATGAGCAAAGAAGGCAACCCAACTCCCCCTTCCATCTTGGGGCGCTCCAGGGTCGCCCGGCGGATACGCGTCTGTCTTTGGTTCCATACAAACTTGCGTATGACCGTGGTTGCCAACCTAAAGAATTCCTGTGGGATCTGCGTGGGCAGGGTTGCAAACAGATAGAGCAGTCTCGGGAGTATATTCATCTTGACTGCGCTGATGCGACCGAACCAGGTAAGATACAGTCCTGACCATCGTGTCAGGTCCTGCTGTATAGTGGTGAGCATGGGAAGGAAGTTGAGTTGGTACAGGAGGGAGAGGTCCTTCGGCAGCCAGGTGCCCAGGTAGCGGATTTTTGATTCCCGCCAGGCAAAGGGGCAAATTAGATTTTTTTGCCATCTTGCAATGTAATGGCAGGAATAAATTTGGTTTGCTGTTTTTGTTTTTGAGAGCAAGGGCTAATAATCGGCCGCTCTAACCTCCATGAGTTTAATATAGATTCTTTGTGATAAGTAATTTATGTTTCGTTTGGAGGCCCATTAGAGCTGTAAATTTAGTTCAGTTGTTTGTAGTAGGTCTCGCTTCTCTTTTACGTTTGTGTATTGAAGATATCTTAGTAATAGTTCATCTGATTGTACATTTATGTTATTCCCAGATGGTAGTGTGGGACTAATCTGGGTATGTGTTATGAGTTAAATATTAAGTTATAGCATCTTTAAGTTAGGGTTGTTTAGAAGGATATCATTCAATTTCCATTGGAAATTTTGAGGGGAAGAAAGGGAATAGCAATGGCAAGAGACAGAGGAGCATGGTCTTACCAAGTTATGAAACCATATTTACAAAGTTTGTTGGATGTTGGAAGGAAAAACATATTGATTCTTGTGTAAGAGCCTGATGTGTGAGAATAAAAAGAGTAGTCTTTAGCTGTACGGTGGAGGAACCTGCATCCACAGTATAGTTGTGCATCATCTAGTAGTGTTTGCATTCATCTACGAGTGGAGACCGGGTAATTTGATGTGTTGAAGGAGGTGTAAAGGTTACGATCTAGGGAAGTGTTAAAATTCCTACATTGGATTAATAATCCTTCAGCAAAGTGATCCAGTTTAGTGTAGTATTGTTTGTTTTTGTTTGTTTTTAAGAGCAGGAGTAGTCCTGATGAAAATGTGTGTCTTGAATGAACACGACTTCAGCTCTCAAATTGGGAAAATCGCCCAAAGCCGGTTTCAGGGGTTTTCAACCCTCTCGCATTCAGCAATACAATTTGTATGGCAGTCATGGAGAGCTAGTTGTAATAGTACTTGGGTGTGAGGCTTTTCCATTGAGGACAGCTAAAAACATCTAAGAACAAGAAACTATGCATCATAATGTTAGTAACTACATAGTAGTGCAAACTATTTTAAAACAGAAAAAATGAATTGGATAAGCATGTTTACAATTCACTATCAGAAGAATCTTTAATGGAGGATAGGAGAAATTCAATGTTTAATTTGCAAGAATTTATCAAAATCAACTTGGAAAGTCAAACTGGAACAATTACAAAAGAAATTCATAATAGCACATGCCAATTAAAATTACAAATAGAAAAAATTGGTGCAAAAATAACCAAGATGGTAGAAAAATTTGAAAAAATGCAGTTCCAGTACAAGACGGTCACTGAGGTGCAATAAAGAATGAAGAATGACGTAAACACCTTGGAACAAAGGATAAATCTACTGGAAGATAGCCAAAGAATACAGAACATCAGACTGAAAATATCCCTGAATCCATTACTTATGAAAATACAAAATAATTTGTGCTCTAATTTCTTTTAGATTTAGACGTCAACTTAACAAAAGAAGAATTTTTGATAGAAAACATATATTGTGTGAGAAAACCGCCAAATATTCCAGAAATAAGCCAGAGAGATCTGGTAGTTTTCTTTTATTCTTTTCAAATGAAACAACAAGCTATTCAAGCAAGTAGAGTGAAGAAACTAACAGAAGGTAGATTTAAAGATATTGTAATGTACCAGGACGTATCATTATATACAAGAACGTGGAGAAAAAAATGTATTACAACCCTGATACCACTTGAACAACACAATATAAGATACTGATGGGGGCCAAACAAATTAATAACAGTGTTCTGGAAAGACACTAAGAATATTTTCTGAAACAAAGGAATTGGAGGAATGGGCAAAGAAACAGATAAAGTGAGGGAAGATGAAGAAGGGTGAAGAAATGAGAAGGAAAGAGAGGAACTTGTTATAATTACTGATTTAAAAGAAACTAAAATAAATATACAGAGGAATATAAGAAGAGGGGCAGGAAAAGAAATAAGGTTTTATTTTCTTTCTCTCCTCTTTTTAAAGTGTGTGTGTGTATGTGTATATATATATTATATATATTGTATGTATGTATGTATGTTTAGGGATAAGATAACTAGTGAGCTAGAAACTTAGAATATGTGACACATTTTAAGTGAGTAATATAGACACAATAAAATAGAACTGAAGAGATAAGAGGAAAGTAGGGAAGTTTTCACAAATATGAGATATGATAAACAATATTATATTTTTTGTTTTAATATTTACACAAGATAGATAATGAAATGTTTTAAACACTTTGCTTTGAAGATAGAAAAAAGATAGCTAAGACACTTGCCATTTGGAAATGGATAGATAGAAAAAGGGAAGGAAAGAGAGAAGGGGAAAGGGAGGTAAAGGGGAGAAATAATTTTAAAAGGCACATAATATTATATTAGGTAATATAGAATAAGTTAATATTATATTAGGTAATATAGAATAAGTTTGAGAAATATAATTTGTGTCACGAACGGGTGTGTTTAATTAAAGGGTGATTATAAACCTGAATAGGTGTAAAGTCCGCTTTCCAATGTCGAGTCTACATTTGCCACAGCCTCCTGTTCAGACTTGTAGATTTCAGGATTCTTTTATAAAATTTATTTTTTGTTGTTGTTGTTTTTTTCTTTTTTCTTTCTTTCTTTGGCCATAAATGGCGGTAAAGGGTTTATAAATAATTACTATTTGAAGTGCTGGTCCATGTCAACCCCCTAAAAATACCCCTGCTTGGAGATCTTTCAGAAGAGCTAGTGAAATTATGGAGAATAATGTTAGATGTTACACTAAGAGGGGGCTTTTTGTCACACTTTGTGTAAGTGAGGATGTATGCGATTATCCCTTCCATAGAAGGGAATTTCCATGTTGTGTGATTGTTTTTTGTGTTGATCCTGTGAGGAGGACTGAGAAAGGGATGGGGAGCAAATAGGAATAAAATAGAATTCTGAAGTGTATTTCTATGAATATACAGTGGCTAAACACTCCATGTAAAATAAAACTTATTTACAAATTACTCAGAAAAGAACAAATAGACATAGCCACGATACAAGAGAAAAAGGAAGAGAAAGTTAGATGGAAGTATGAGTTGTATGAAGAAGTTATACATAAAAGTTATATATAAAAAAAAGAGGAGTTGTCATTATTTTTTCAAAATGGGATTAGTAAGGAAATATTATATAAAGAGTTGGATAGCGAAGGAAGATACCAAGGTCTAGACTCAGTAACATATACCTTTGTTAACTTTATTTGCCAAACGTATTACCAACAAAATATCTTAAAAAAGGTAATGGATAGGGTTGAAAAAGTTAAAATGGGAATATTGGTTGTCACAGGCGATTGTAATTGTGGTAAGATAAGAAAATTAAAGATAATAAAAAATTTTAAAAAAAAAACAACTAAAGAAACAATCTAAGATACTGGGAAATATTCTAAGACCATAATTTGTTGGGCATCTGGCGAGTCTACCATGCAAATGAAAACGAATTGTGATAGAATAGCTTAGTAGAACAGACTCAAAAAATTACAATAAGAGAGAACCTATGGGTGGATCATGGCTATAATCTGTTTGTATTAAAAGACAAAAAAAATATATAAACCTTTTAGCACTTGGCGTTTGTATGACAGTATCCTCTCCAAAGTGGAACATCAAAAACACATCAAAAACAAATCAGAAAGTTAACAGAATTATACTTTAAAGAAAATAAAACTTAAAGCGGCACTGTCATGCCGAACTTACCTTTCCTCAATCTCTTCCTCTTCTCCCCCTCTCTCAGGATCTGTTATTCTTTTCTTCCTGTCTTCTTTAGTTTTCTTTAAAATCATAAGACAAAGTAGGGACTCTTTGCCTTATGGAGGATTCCTCCGCTTGACCAGCTCTGACCAGCGGAGGAGCAAAGTGTGCTTCATTTCTGCTGGTCAGAGCAATTTTCCCATGATCCTTACCTTCCCTCAGTGTTCCCACGATGCTTCCTGTCACTTTACACAAAACTGCCGAATTGCGTTCTAACTGAATGAGAACAGTATGTTCGTTTCTTTTAGAACGCAATTCGGCACTTTATTCGGATCGCAATTTCATTCTAATGAATGAAACTCTGATCCTATTCATTGCTGTGGCTGCATCTTGCAGCCGCTTAGTAGATAACTCCCTAATTCCCATGGTATCAGGGAGTTATCTACTAAAAGGCTGAAAGACCTAAATTGGTCTTTCAGCCAACTTACTAATACTAAGTAAAGATTACTTAGTATTAGTAAATTAAATGCCCCTACTCGCTATACCGCGAGTAGGGGCATGTGTAGTAAGCAGTGAGCAGCTTATAGCTGCTCACTGTAAAAAAACAAAAAAAACTAATAACACTCCCCATGCCCGTGGGGGCCCTAAATAAAGATGGGGGGGAACTTCCCCTGGCCCCTCCACCCTGGCCCCCACACCTGCACGGAGGGTGGGGGCCCTAATAAAACAATAAGGGGGGGGACCTACTGTCCTCCCCCCCGGCCCCCACCCCTGCGCGGTGGGTGGGGGCCCTAATAAAACAATAAGGGGGGGACCTACTGTCCTCCCCCCCTGGCCCCCACCCCTGAGCGGTGGGTGGGGGCCCTAAATGAAACACCCCCCCCAATCAAGGTGACTAGGGGTCCCAAGCCCCTAGTCACCAACCCCCCACCCAAAAAACCTATCCCCTACCTACCCCCCTCACCCTACAAATAGTGAGGGGGGAATAAAATAACTAACCTGTAAAAAAAAAAATTAAACTTACCATTTGACGTCTTCTTTTTTCTAAAATCTTCTTTCTTCAGCCCCCAAAAAGGCCAAATAAAAATCCATTATACCCGTCGCACTTTAAAAAAAAAACAACAAAAAAACCGAGCGCAAAAAAAAATTAATCCATGTTCGCCCTTCGAGGGCACGCCGCATACTGAGCTCCGCAGGGCGGGTCAAGGCTTATAAAGCCTTGCCCCGCCCTGCAATTAGGCTTAAAACACTCTGATTGGTGGGTTTAAGCCAATCAGAGTGCTCTGAGTCATTTTACACAGCGTGGGAAAATTCTAAAGAACTTTCCCATGCTGTGTAAAATGACACAGAGCACTCTGATTGGGTGGCTTTCAAGGACAGAAGGTACCCCCCCTCATTATCTTCATGGCCCCCACCCGCCGCACAGGGTGGGGGAGGGGGGAGGACAATAGGTCCGCCCCCCCTTATTGTAATTTATGTCATTTTTTTTCAACAGTGAGCAGCCACAGGCTGCTCACTGTTTAGTAGACATGCCCGTACTCGCGGTATAGCGAGTAGGGGCATTTGGGAGATTTTAATCTCCCTTGTGCTATTATGGGGGTCATATTGACCCCCATAGAGTGAGAGGGGGACCTGGGGGGGCTTATGAAGTGGTGGGGAGCACTGCTCCCTGCCGCTTCTATAGTTACATATTACAAGGAGGGAGCTGCGGCTCCCTCCTTGTAATAAACTGAACAAACAAACATACACTGATACATTGTGTTAGTTTGTTCGTCTGATCTTTCTGTTCATTCATTCGTCTGTCTGATGAATGAATAGGTGAAATTCCCGTTCGCATGTCCAGGTGTTTCCCTGGGCATGTGCGGGAATCTCACAGTCTATCTAGTGTGGGCTGATGACATGTCCCACGGGGACTTCATCTACCCACACAAAGATGGCGGCGCCCTGAATCAAGATCGGGGCAGAAAATAAGGATTTAAAAATAGATAATGTGGGGGGCTTAGGGGCATTTGAGGGTGACTAGGGTGTCAATTGGATGTAGTGGAGGCGGGAGGGGGGTTAAAAAAAAAACGGGATTCGGCATGACAGTGCCGCTTTAAGGAATGCCATATTCAATGATTTGGTGTGCCTTCAAAGTTGTTGTGAGAGAATACTTGATAAAACTTGAAATTAGAATAAATAAAGAAAAAGGGGCCTCGAGGGAAGAATCATACATAGAATGTTACAAACTATCAAAAAATAAATAAAACATTTCTAAACAGCGGAACAATAACACAACTAAACAAAAAATGTTTTTAAATATCTTAAAATTGAATGTGAACGAATTGATAAAAATCTAGAAAAAATGTAAGTGAACTATTATCAAGACAATAATAAAATAACAAAATGGTTAACCAACAAGCTG
>OW240919.1:150730994-150753562 GCA_933207985.1 Pelobates cultripes
CAAATGTCACCAGCTTGCTGAAATCTGGAACCAATGCTGCAAATTCCGAGCCAGAGGATTCAAATTCCAGGCCCATATTTAAAAAAAAATTGAATAAAAAAAATCAGAACTGTTTGCCCACTTGCAGCCATTGGGTAAATAGTTAAAAATCCTAGACATCACAAGGGATAAATATGTGGCAGCTAGCCAGCGCTTGCCAACTGCCATATTAAAAATAATAAATAGAAATCTTATTGGGGTCAATAAGACCCTCATATTAATGTAATGGAGGTATTTTACCTCTCTATGCTCCCACTTGCCGCATATTTACTGACATGTTAAACTAGTAACTGGGCAGTCATTGCTGGCCAGCCGCTATAAAAGGCCCTATCCCATAGGTAGGGAGCATGCAAAATATTATTAGTATGGCCCCCACCTGCCTGCAATGTGTGGGTGCTGAGGTGGAACCCTAGTTTCTCCCACACAAATATTTTAATAACCCCCTATCTGCTGACCATGCGTGGCGGTGTGGGAACATAAGTATGTCTCCTTTTTTTATTTTATTACAAGTGCCTATCCACTGGCCATGGGTGGAGACAGGGGGTTGACAGTGATTTGTCAATCCTCCATTATTTATTTAAAGCTCCCCCGTTCAATGCCAATGGTGAGGGCACAAGTGGGGGGACAATGTCCTTCAACGTTATTTCCCAGGTCCCATCCCCATGCACTGTGGCCTTTCTACTGACTGGGCAGCATTGGCTTCCAAGTCGCTAAGTTTAAAAGTTTAGTAAACATGTCCCCACCTGACTCTTATAGACTTATTTATTACTTTTTTTTTTATTTTTAGGTGGGTGCCGCCATATGTTTAACCCTCACACTGCTTAGGTTTTTTAACTATTTGCCTGCTGGCTAGCTCTGTCAGCAGGCAAATAGTAATTCAAATTATAATTTATGTACATAAACACAAGTGAAAGATAATTTGCGAATGTGCAACCTGTCCGATGCATTTGAGCCCAAATTTTATTAATATGAGTTCTTTGTGAATCTTCTGAATCCTACAGTTTGTATAAGATTTGAAGCCGAATGCATCGAGGCAATTGCATCAGATTTGCTCGGGCCAACTGAATTCCAACCACATTTTGCTTTAGTTAGTATGAGAATTGCCAGTATGGTCAGAATTTGGTAATTTTCACCAGATTTTGTCCATCCAGACAAGTTCGGTGTTTAGTGACTAACCCCATGAGTCTTTCAGTGCTGTGCAATGCACCTGCAACATAACAAGTCATAGGTTTGGCACTTTTTGGAACAATTTCCAGTAAAGAAATATGTGAGATGTTGCATGTGCTATTACATATCTACATTTATGGCAATATATCTCTTTTTATGTAAATAACATTGTTTAGAAATGTATATGGATAATTTCCTGTCAATGCTATTGTTTCTTACGGGATTATTTACTAAAGTGAGAATTGTGGGGAATTTAAAGTAAATGCTAAGTGCATTTCAAATGCAAGGCCAAAGTAGACAAATTAGCATCACAGCTGAATTGGAGAACATGAAAGTTTTGCTACTTTAGCCTTAAATTTTGAAATTGAAGAGAAAGCTATTTTAAATCATATCCCAATAATGAACATACAAATGTAAACACTCATAATTCAAAAAAGAACATTCACAGCCTCAACTAAAACAAAGTCATAGGTGTTAAAGCAGGACTGTCCAACCTGCACCCTCCCAGATGTTGCTGAACTACAACTCCCATGATTCCCTGGCTATCTGTTTCATTGAAAGAAACATGGGAGTTGTAGTTCAGCAACATCTGGGGGGGCTGAAGCTTGGACAGGCCTGTATTAAAGGGTGTTTTTCATGTCAAGTGCAAAGGATTTGAATCAAAAAAGGTTTGCCTTGGAATATCCAACAGTATGGCCTTGGGGAAGTAATCAACATGGCCCAGGGATTGCTGACAACTTGATCCATGGAAGCTGAACACCTTCTGATAAGTTAAGCATGGGTTAGCTCTGTTCCAGGGCATGCAATAACAGCACATTTTGCATTGATTTAATAATACTCTATCTATAATTTGTGTCAAATGTCATAAAAAACTTATAAGCATTGTTTTAGAAAATCTATATGGGTTTACTGTGTTTTAAGTATGTTGCATTAGGTTTTTACAATATCTCATATCTACCTCCAGATACATCCCGTGTATTGTGTAGTATGACTTTTCTCGCATCACTTATATTGCCAGCAAATAAGGCATAACGTAATACCAACCATTAATATATCTCCATAGCAATCCAGCCCGTCTCCTTCGAAACCTTCAGGGCACTTACAAGTATTACCTCCTGTTGTGAGTGGTGTGCATTTAGCCTAAGGGAAATGAAGAACAAAATTATATTAATTGAAGATGCCTTGTATTAATAAAAAGAAAGATGTATATAATCTAAGGTATTAAATGAACACTCCCAGCACCAAAGACACTATAGCATGCTAGCACAGACAGAGAGTAGGGCTTAGCTCATTGGTTGAGAGTGATTAGCTGATCCCAGGTAATGAGCTAGTCATGCACTGTAGAATGAAGATACACATTATATATATATATATATATATATATATATATATATATATATATATATATATATATATATATATGCACATATATACACACACACACACACACACATGATATGTATTAAGGCTTTTACCTGTAATTGTGGGAAGGGCATGATTTCCCTACTTAAAAGGGACTTCTTACCTTGCTCTACACCGTTCTTGGTCTAGCGATTTGCATGTGACTACTTCCTGGTCACATGCAGGTAACCATCTTGCAAACTTACCGGTTTCTCGACATGGGTACCTGTACCTGCTGTTTTCCCCTGGTCGTGGCACTCTGCTTAAAAAATCATCCACTCTCGGCCCTCCAGGTTGCAGCTCCGAGGACGGAACCGGAAACACCCTCAAAAAAGTAAGATAATGACCTAACTGTCACGCCACTCACAGTCCCACGGCGTCATTACGGTTTAGATCTGTCAGGATTACTAGTTGATCCAGCACTCAATACAGTGTCACACCTAGGACTAAGGATAATGTATAACCGGACCTTAGAATGGCCGGACTTAATGTCTCCAAGAATAGTCAAAATACTTGCCGAGGTCAGAATCAGACAACGATGAGGGAAAGCCAAAAGTCAAGGATACCAGATATCAGGGAAGTCAAAACAAAGCCAAAGACCAGAAAATCAAGATCAGGAACACACTCTTGTATAACCATAGGCATAAAACCACGACAGGGCAATGACCAAGAGAAGAGTTGGGTTTAAATACCCCTCCTGTGGATCCGATTGGCAATTTCCAGGTTTCCATGTGCATGATTGCTGCTCTGCACAACTTTTCCTGTCAGGACAGTAAATGCCATTAACCACATTTTTATGTGCGGATGAATACGTGACAAGCTCTATCTCATTGCTTGTTCAGTTTCACATACTTCCTTTTCGTATACTGTTTTATGTCAAACTCCCGAATGATTTTGTGGAGCTAGATTAGTTCAGTCGACCAGGTATCAACCGGCATTATCACTCCTATCAGGGCATGCACTTTAACCTACGTGTTTTCCTCACTTATGCAACGATATGCATGGGCCAACAAGAGGCTTGACTCTTTGTTTGACCCATGTATGGTCCACCCTCCGTATACTTTCAACCGGTTTCCTTCAATTACGATACATGCTCATTTACGGCCTTCCTGTTTACATATTCTCTGGCCTAGTATTAGTACAGTATATTAACAACACATTTGCCATGTTTTTTTTTTTTTATTAAGGTTTGCTTTTTGCCACCTTAAACATAATTATCACACAAACCATCAAATATATCTCATTCATGAGTTATGTCAGAACATTAATCCAGAAGACCAGGCCTTAACCCTTCCATTATTCTGGTCACTCTTTAGGGGCAGCATCCATGGCTTCAAACAGGTTTATACCAGTACACATAATTAAACATTATGTACAGATAGTTTCATTAGGTCACTGTAAGTCCTCAGCCTATTCATGGTACATTCCACAAGTATAGAAACTTTGTCAAGCATTGTCATATAACCTTGTGTATAAGCAGGGCCGGCGCTACCTGTTAGGCGGACTAGGCAGCCGCCTAGGGCGCCCCTTGTGAAGGGGCGCTACCAGGAGCGCCGGCCCCCCTCCTGCTGCAGCACTCTGCAGAGAGCCTCAGGCGGCTGCAGCTTTGCCCGGGCTGGTGCGTCCATGAGGGCGGACCGCACCACCCGGGCGCAGCATGAGGAGAGGGGCTGACAGGAGGGAAGCGCTCAGCACTCCTTCCTGTCACTCCCTCACTGTAGCGTGGCCGAGCTCTGTATGGTCCGCGGGTACAGGGAGCATCTGTCACCTGTACGCGGCCAGACTAACAGGAAGTACACACTGAGTGTGCACTTCCTTTTAGTCCGGCCGGGTACAGGAAACAAAAGCTCCCTGTACCCGCGGACCATACAGAGCTCGGCCGCGCTACAACAGAGGTGGGGGGGGAGGGAATACATTGAAGGGTGGAGAATAAATTGAAATGGAGGTAGGGAATAAATTTAAAGGGGGAATAAAGTGACAGGAGGGGAATACATTGAAAGGGAGGGGAATAAATTGGGGAATAAATTGAAAGGGAGGGTGGGGGGGAATAAATTGAAGGGAGGGGGGAATAAATTGAAAGGAGGGAATAAATTGAAAGGGAGGGGGAAGAAATTGACAGGGTGGGGGGAGAAATTGACAGGGAGGGAATTGACGGGGAGGGAGGGGGAATGAGAGTGGGGAGGGGTGAAGAGAGTGAAAACGGGGGAGAAGAGAGTGACAAGGGAGGGGGGAGAGATTGACATCCATCACACACACAGAACTCACCCCTTACACACAAAGACAATGCACCCCTTGCACACAGAAAAACACACAATACATTACACACACACAAGCAATGCAACCCTTACACACAATGCATTCCTTACACACACACAGAAACACACAATGCATTCCTTACACACACTCAATGCACCCCCTTACAGACGCACACACTGCATCCTGTACATACACAGAAAAACACCTTGCAGCCCTTACACATACAAACACAGATTCACACAATGCATTCCTTACACACATATCAGGACATCCCCCTACTCCACCCCCTGTGAACAAACTCATTGGTGGAACATGAAGGTGGACCCTGGGACCCAGACCTTGAGCTGTGTAAAGGGCCTTAAAAAAAATGGAGCTGCTTCCCGTTCTCCCAGAACATTGATTTTTGTGACCACAGTTACAAACAGCCTCCAGAGAGCCTGTTCTACACCAGACCAGTGGAGCCAGACTGCAGCTAGAGCCCATCATCATCCTCATCTGGTTGTAAGTAGGCAATCTAGTATATTATTCGTGGCACTAATCTCTAATTTACCTCACATTAAAAACACTATAGTCCCCAGAACCACTGCAGCTTAATGTTCTGGTGTCTATAGCCTGTCCCTGCAGGCCTTTTAATGTAAACACGGTGGCACTGCAGCACTGGCGTTAGTTAACATGGCAGATCATGTGGGTAGGGCATTGTGATGTCACATGGGGGAGGGGGGCGGCAACCTTTACTTTTGCCTAGGGCGGCAAAAATCCTTGCACCGGCCCTGTGTATAAGCATTCATGTTGATTGTTGACTGTATTAACAATTTTACCGTATTTCTCCTTTTTGCCCTCTTTATTTTACAGGCCTACCAGCATTGTCGATTCCGGCACACCTCAACTGACTTTTCATTCTGTATTATGCTATTCCTATATTTCTCTCTATCACTCTATATGTTTTTTTTGCCCCAAACACACACATATATATATATATATATATATATATATATATATATATATATATATATATATACACATACACACACACACACACACACACACACACACACACACACACACGTTTTACTCTTTATTAATTTCTATGGTTTCCTGGAATTTAATTTAATGACCATTCCTACTGTGATCCTTGTTTGCAGATAGCACGGTCCTCTAGGGTAAACAACAGGCACAGTCCTTTGGTTTTCATATAATCCAGGCAATTGTATTGGCAAGTTCACACAGCAACACAACTAAAACATAAATATAACAGATTTCCCCTTTAAAAAAAAAAACCTAGCTCGTCTGAGCACTGACTGACTTTTAATATCCCTCTCTATCAGGGTTAAACTAACAAAAATGTATCATTGGGTTGCACCAACCTTATTAGATAACACCCTGCACTCCAACACTCAGTCACCTTGACTGCTTTCCTTTCTGCACTCCCAGTGCTCCAAGCCAGCCTTAACTGCTTTGCTTTCTGCACTCCCAGTGCTACAAGCCAACCTTAACTGCTTTGCTTTCTGCACTGCCAGTTCTCCAAGCCAATCTTAACTGCTTTGCTTTCTGCACTCCCAGTGCTCCAAGCCAACCTTAACTGCTTTCCTTCCTGCACTCCCAGTGCTCAAAGCCAGCCTTGACTGCTTTCCTTTCTGCACTCCCAGTGCTCCAAGCCAACCTTAACTGCTGTGCTTTCTGCACTCCCAGTGCTCCAAGCCAACCTTAACTGCTTTCCTTTCTACACTCCCAGTGCTCCAAGCCAGCCTTAACTGCTTTCCTTTCTGCACTCCCAGTGCTCCGTCTCCTTGACTCTCTCACAGGAATGAACAGCATCTTTCCTTCCTACTTCCAGGGAGGAAGCCAGCAATCCCCCTTTACCTGCCAAGCAGGGAGGGGTTTATTAGCACTGCTGCAGCTGATTATCTGCAGCTGAGCAGTGGGTTGGAGACAGATCAGAACTATGGCCTGGACCTTATTTCTCCCAGTTGTATGTAAACTGTGGAGTGGAGCATGGGCCCACCCTGCTCTCCAAATGCTCCACCCCAGGGGCCCATAACTAAACTTTGGTTTGTGTTGCACACCATATACACAACACATACTCCCCCTCCGGTTAAAAATTATAGGCCTCTCAGCCTTAACTTTATCACAATATATACACACACACAAGAAATATATATATATATATATATATATATATATATATATAATTTTAATGTAATTTCACATTAAAAAAGGACCTTTTTTAATATGAAATTACATTAAAATTTACAACTTTTAACTTTTGGGAAAACCGTGAGTGCTGGTCATCCCTCTACTTCATCTATATTGCTTCCCCTAGACTACAAGCACCCAGTAATTATACCCTAAAGCCTTGGAGTGCAAGTATTTTGTGGAATATATATATATATATATATATATATGTATATCTTCATTCTAAGTGTATTTTAATATATATTTAAATAGTGGAATATTAAAATATTTAAATAGTAGAAATAGTGAAATAAGGCTGCACTCATGGTCTTGTAGAGAAATATAAAGGGCGCAGGGATTAACGTTTCAGTCCTAAACCGTGACTTCATCATCAGGATAACAAGGTAAGGTAACACATACATTTATATAGGAATAGATTAGATGAAGATAAAAACTTACCACAGGTGTGTGTAGGTGTGATTACCGTCATCTGTGAGTGCCCAGTGTGCAAGCGCATGGGTGGCTCCGCCCCCAGTACTGATGCAATGCGTGAATGTAACTCTGCCCCCACGAGTGCTGTGTGTTATCCCGCCCCGAAAGTGACGCAATATGATCGTCATAGCAAATATGTACTGTTGCCATGGCAACACGCTATCGCTATGGACAGAGTGATGCCGTTATAGTAAATTATATAAATGATTGCGCCTGTGATAAAGAGTGCACATATATAAGCAATGTCTGAAAACATTAAAAAAAATAAGTGAATGAATGGAAATATGTTTGTAACGGAGCTCCCTGTATCCTTGGCTGGGTACCTCTGCCAAGGACTGCTTCCTAGCTGGAAGAGGGGACAAACCGCAGCACCTCTGCCCACAGTCACTGGGGCTTGACTGGGGTCCTGGAACAGCTCCCTCCTGGAGCCCAATGGGGAACTCGCTTTATCCACCCCTTAGGCACTGGACGACACCCAGTCCTGGGAGCTCTAGTCTTTACAAGGACTTTCCCCATTAAATCCTCCACACTGGAGAGGCCTACTGGATCTCCACACTGGACACTATAGCCCCCAAAAGCCTGAAAGGAAATATGCCATATTATTCATTCTTATAGCCCATGCTTGTAATTTGATTTTAATTTACCTTTTAGTTTAAACAGCGGGGATACAGTTATTAATCTAGATGATTCATTTCCTCTCCCCCAATTTAAATGTTGGGGTTCAGTGAGCGACATTATAATTTACGTAGTAATGCCATTATTATACAGGAATCATTCCCTCTCCCCAAATAGTTTGGGGTTCTAAGAGTGATAGTATAATTATCATAGATATATTTATTTATATACAGACCAGTCATCATTTAAGGGGTTAAAGCAGATATATGAAGGGCTCTGATGTGTTGGTGGAATTCTTACACAGCTGTGCTTATTCCAGCACATAATTTTGGGGAGGAGTAGTTATGCAAACTGCTGCAAAGTGACATTTTTCAGGAACTAAAATATTGCATTTAACACTAAAAGGTGTATGTAATTATGTAACTATTCACTAGACAGTAGTTTGTGCTGAATCGACTGCTTTTAAAACGTCAACCAACCTCTTTGCAAAACTCACAAACATTGACTTAACCTTTCAATTATTTATAGACTATACCTTTGAACAGAGTTCTGTTTGCACATTTTTTTTAGCAGTTGCAGTAAGGTTCACTAACCATATCATGACAGCCCCCATTATCTTCTAAACATGGATCTAGTGGATCACATGATAGTCCATCTCCGGCATATCCTCTCTTGCAGGTGCATTCATTCTGCAAAGACAAACATTTAGTAGAAATGGCTGAATACGTAAGCACAGCCTTTTTTGCACAAAAGCAGAGACGGATGTACTTCTCAGTACGTTAAAGGACCAGCTTAATGAAGTGGTCTGAGTGCCTGGACCACTATAGTGGTCCTTTAAGTGATGTTTTACTAAACATAATTGGCTGATATACATTTTTCAATTTACATCTCAATGAGCAGCTCCTCCATTCTTCTTATGCATTAGTCTGAAATATTACAATATACATAATCTATTTTAAAATACTATTCACTTTGTAACAAATTGTTAGACAGTATTTAAACATTTCGATGATTTTAAACATAACAAAATTAACAAGAAATGTATAAAAGGAACAAATGGGAAAGGATAAAATAAAAAGGAGGATGGAGATGGGCCTTATAAAACAAACATGCATTACCCCTATAACTAAATGTACCATAACATAAGTAATCACATCAGACAAAATAACATGATTTCTCATAAGAAATTTCACAGTATTTGACCATAACACATATATATGTTTTAACAAAAAATATATACTCATTCTTTATTTTTATTTTAACACTTTTCTCCCAGGAGTCATATATCTGTCCCAATTGTGCATATATTGCAGACAATTGTCTAATTATCAATTCTAATAACACTTATTTTCAGTGATCAGTTATATAATTTCTTTTTTAGTCAGAATATTTAAGGATTCCCAATACCTTGGAATAATCAAAGTAGCTACAATTAATATATGAGTTATTACAAATTTCTCAGGTCTCCTCAGTGCTGTTGAAGATAGCTTAAATAGTCCCAACAGCATGAAAAAAGTCTCAACACTAGGGTCAATAATTTGTACTAAAGATAAAATATATTTCCAGAATATCTTAATTTAGTGCAGTTACACCAGACATTGGACAATCTCTAAAGATATTTATCCCTCCACTATTTTGCGAAGAACAATCAAATAAATGCAAAATTAAAATGACAAGCTACAATTGTAAATTTATATAAGTTCATGTATTTTAGAGACCGTTTTTCAATTTCCTTACCGTTTGGGACCAGAGCTGTTTTTACATTTCCGCGGTGTGTAATTTCCCTCTTACTCATTTACTGTACCCACACATATTCTATACCGTTTTCCATTAAATGGTCTTTCTAAAGATACCATTATTTTTATCATATCATATAATTTACTATAAAAATATAAAATATGATGAAAAAAATAAAACAAACACTTTTTCTAACTTTGACCCCCCAAAATCTGTTACACATCTACAACCGTCAAAAAACTCCAGTGCTAAATAGTTTCTAAATTTTGATCTGAGTTTAGAAATACCCAATGTTAACATGTTTTTTTGTGTGCAAGTTATAGGGCTATAAGTACAAGTAGGACATTGCTGTTTCAAAATATATATTTTTAAAATGTATCAATAGTAACATTGTAACACTTATTTGTCATAAATCTCTGTGTTACACCTCACATGTACATATTTTTTTTAATGTAGACAATCCAGGGTATTCAATATGTGGTATGCCCAGTCTTTTTTAGTAACCACTTAGTCACAAACACTGGCCACAGTTAGCATTTATATTTGTTTGTGTGTTAAAAATGCAAAAAAAAAAAACATTATGAATTCTAACTTTGGCCAGTGTTTGTGACTAAGTGGCTACTACAAAAGATTGAACATACCCCACTTGCAATACTTTGGGTTGTCTTCTTTTGCAAATGGTATGTCATCATGGAAATAATTCTCATTCCTGGGCTATCATACGCTCTCAAAGGCAACATAACCAATCTGTCAAATTTAAATGTGAAGAAACAGAAAAGCAAGCCTTATATCTGACACTGTAACTTTCAAAAACACTATAAATCCTGTACATGGGGGGTACTGTTATACACAGGAGACGTCACTGAACACAATTATTAGTTTTTAAAACAGTAAAACGTATTACAACAATATCAGTGAAAGTGCGTGAAAAATGCAAAAAAACTTCACTTTAACTGACAATATCATCGATGTGATATGTTTTACTGTTTTAGTAACTTGTGTTCATATTTGTGTACAGCAAAGTTTCCTGAATATAACAATACCCCCATGTACAGGTTTGATGGTGTTTTGGAAAGTTACAGGGTCAATATAGGGCTTGCCCATTTCTGTTTGCCAGATTGGTTTGCTGGGTCTATGTTGCCTTTTGAGACTATATGGTAGCCCAGGAATGTGAATTTACCCCATCATGGCATACCATTTGCAAATGTAGACAACCCAGGGTATTCAAAATGGGGTATTTCCAGTCTTTTGTTGTACACACACACATATACATATAATAAACACAACACTTTTGTTTTTGTCCCCATTTTTAGTGACCTGAACTTAAATTCTTTTTCTATGTACATAAAAGGCCTATTTCTCTCAAATATTGTTCACAAATCTGTCTAAATCGGTGTTAGTGAGCACTTCTCCTTTGCGAGATAATCCATCCACCTCACAAGTGTGGCATATCAAGATGCTGATTAGACAGCATGATTATTGCACAGATGTGCCTTAGGCTGGCCAAAACAAAAGGCCACTCTAAAATGTGCAGAGGGACTGCTGGGGTCTCGGGCAGACCCGCCCCCCACCCGAGATCGCTGCGTATCGTCGGTCCAGGTAAGTACATAGGTCATTTTTGCCATGGACGTACCAAGTACGTCTGCTGTCATTAAGGGGTTAAAGGTATATTCTAGACCCTACAGCACCTTAAGTTTCATTTTACTAGATTGCAGGTTTCATTAGAAATTGGCACTTTTATAAATGAACCTTCTTACAAAACCATGGCTGTCAATCAGATAACTGGTCATGTTACTTCCTTTTTAGCTCAGGCAAACTTGACTTTAGAGGCAGCAATTACCCAGAGCACCTACCTCACAAAGAGTTCTCATTGAACTGAATTTGGAAGTATGTGATTGACAGTGTGATGGGACTATCCTGGTCTGGAAACACAGAATTCCAGATTTACTGTTGGAATGTGAGAGTGTCACAGTAACTCCCTGAGAATGTGGATATATGGGAGTAGGTTTGAGTTTGGGAGGGGGGCCATGGCAGATTCACCAGATACACCAGGTTCTCCCCTTCTCAGTCTCCTCTTATGTCTAAGTCACATTGTTTTTATGAGGGGCACAGGGTAACCAGGAAACAGAGTCTGGCATGCCCAAACCAGACTTCCACAAACTAATCAGCTATTAGGGCTCCATGCACCCAACCAGGACAAACCTAGAAAATCTGTGGAACTGCTGTCACAACCCGCTGAAACTTTAATCAAATGTAGCTCAAAACCCTTGCAACTGATCATGGGACTATTTTACCAGCTAAGGTGCTCAGGGAGGAGGTATCCAAGGCGACCATATGTGTGGGGTTTAATAACGTATAAATGTATGTTTTTGGGGATATTCCGTTAAGTCGCCCTGTTGTCTGGAATATAATTAGATTAGCGGTACTTGATCTACTTATCTCCCAGACACAGAGGTGCCTGAGTGGGATCTCCATTGTTCTAGTTAATGACCCCCTGTAGTGATTGTCCATATAAATGTGTGCCTGTGTGCCAATAAGGTGTGAGTGTTTTACCCTTCACCGAGTGTCGTCTGGTTTTTGGGTAAAGGGCTATATTAATTCAGCGCTGTCTTCTCCAGCGAGAGGAAACTTTTAACAGAGGACCTCAGCCTGAGCACCGGAGCTCCTTTACAGACAGCCAAAGAAAGTCTGGGGTAAAAGGGGAGTGCTTGCAAAGGATTCATACAACAGATCTGTAGTTTTTGCAAGTTATGTATAGATACTACTCCAATGGAAAATGCATAATTAAATGCATGCATGTTTTCAATAGGAGTGTATCTTCTAAACAATTAGATTTTTTTTGTATTTGAGAAATGCAGATTGCTCATGCAGATGTGTGCTATTTTATAATGAAAACATGTCAGAAAATTAGTTAATATCCAATTAGGAATTTGTACACATTTAGTTTAATATATTAATTGCTGTATAACAATATTACAATGCCTACTATATCTTTTGGTCTTTACCAAAGTGCAGTTTTCTTTATATGTAGTATAAGTATATGTATTTCAGCAGTGCTACAATTAAGACATATATGTTTAAAGGAACATTCCAAGGACCATAACCATTACTTCACACTGTAGTGGTTATGATGCCTGGTTTCCTGACCTACCTCCCCATTGTAAGAATGGTTTGACTTCTTACCTGTGGCCTTTTGGGTGATTCTCCCCGTCTGCACTATTAACTCCTTAGTAGATTCCAGCTTTCCATAGTAGTGGAGGCCAGGAGTGATACCCAGCAGACCTCAGGGATGAAGTCAAACCATTTTCAAATTGTGTGACTACTTACAATGGGAGTGCCAGGGCCCTCCTGGAACCAAAACCACTGAAATATACAATAGTGGATACGCTGCTTGGAGTATTATTTCAAGGTACTGCTTTCAATTTTTTATTCTTTTTTTTGTTTTGTTTTTTACAGTTAATACCAATATGAGCTTCACATTCTGTGTTGGTTTGTAGTGAATAAGACATTACCTGTCCAGGTTGGGTAAAGATGCAGTCAGCATTAATGTGGCACCCCCCTCTGTTTTCCATTACACAGTTGTCTACAGGTGAGCACTCAACGCCATCTCCAATCCAACCAGGGTTACACTGACAGGATACAACGCCAGGACCAATATTTGTACATATAGCCTAATGAACAATAAAACACAGTTATAACATAATACATGTACCGGTATGTGCTAGGAAATAGATGGACTCTTTCAGTTAACATATACACTTTTGTGCATTGAGCTGGAACATAAATCTAGAGGCAAACATACCGGTAAGTCTTTCAATTTTTGCTTGTGCTCTGTGGTTCTGTCTTAAAGGGACATCACTTGCAAACAAATTTAATTAACAATAGAGAGAGAAATAGAATATGTAAGTAGGAGCTGATCCAGAAGGCTGGTGGATTAGCTCCAAAAGATCCCTCTGCCACTCTCACAAAGGATGGGGAATAACCCACAAATAGTGTATGAAAATAACGGACTGGAAATTAAGTCCTAAATAGGAAAGTGACAATAAAAATGGAAAGGGTGCCCTATCTTGAATAATTCTAAGGATGAAAAAATAGCGGGTAGATAAAATACAGTATGTGTGGATAAACACACAAATATACAGCTTTATGATGTCTAAGCACAGGGAGGGAGGTGGAGGGGCCAGGCCCCAATAACCACAAACCAAAAGGCTTCAAAAAGTCTATCCCTGTAGTACCTCGGCACCGTGGACTAACCAGTAATGCCTACCTGAACCAATCTCCCTGCCTGAAAATAATTTTTTTTTTTTTTTTAAACTAGTGCATATTAAAATAATGTGCTACCAAGTGTAGTGAGGGAACAAACAAACAAGCAAAAGATCAACAAGAAAACCCTTTTAAACAAATATAAAAACCAAAATAAAGGTTTGAAAAGTATGTAATAAATGTTTATAAACATATTTTAACCCCTTAAGGATGTTGTACATTTGCGACCAGGCCACTTTTTACACTTTTATGGTGTTTGTGTTTAGCTGTAATTTTCCGCTCTCTCATTTACTGTTCCCATACAAATTATATGTAAAACAATAGGGGATGATCTGCTAAATCAGAATAAACGAAATATCATAGCATATAACTGTGTGAGTTAAGTGAACCATAGGTGTAATAACCAATGTCCACTCACACTTTCCCAGATGTAATAAAGCCTTGAATAAAAATTCTCTCTCAGGGGTCAGCTTGGTTCTTCCATCACATTTACATTTTGATATGAAAACATCTACATTCTAACCCGTTTATCCCCTTAAGGACCAAACTTCTGGAATAAAAGGGAATCATGACATGTCACACATGTCATGTGTCCTTAAGGGGTTAAACTATAAATTATATTACAAATTATATATTTTTTTTTTCAGGACAAAAAGGGCTTTCTTTACATACCATTATTTATATAATCTCATGTAATTTAATTTAAAAAAATAAAAAAATATGATGACAAATTTAAAAAAATACATGTTTTTTGACTTTTACTTGAAAAATCTTTTGCTCATCTACAAAAGCGAATAGATTCAAAATGTTGTCTTGAATTTAAAAATACCTAGTGTTTACATGCTTTTTTTTGCAAGTTATAGGGCTATAAGTACAAGCAGGATATTGCGGTTTCAAAACATACATTTTAAAAATGTATCAATAGTGACATTGTAACACTATTATCTGTCATAAATCTCTGAATAACATTCCATATAGTCTTTCTTAGTAGCCACTTAGTCACAAACACTGGCCAAAGTTAGCGTTCATATTTGTTTGTGTGTGTAAAAAGTAAAAAACTAAATTGAACGCTAATTTTGGCCAGTGTTTATGACTAAGTGGCTACTAAAAAAGACTGGACATACCCCATTTGCAATACCATGGGTTGTCTTCTTTTGCAAATGGTATGCCATCATGGGGGTAATTTTCATTCCTGGGCAACTATACGCTCTCAAAGGCAACGTAACCAACCAGGCCATTTTCAATGTAAAAATATTTGACCCATATATTTGACCCTGTAACTTTCAGAAACGCTATCAAATCTGTACATGGGGGGTGCTGTTATACTCGGGAGACTTTGCTGAACACAAATATTAGTGTTTCAAAACAGGAAAACGTATTACAACAATTATATCATCAGTAAAAAAGCTGTTCGTGTGTGAAAAATGCAAAAAAAAGGTCACTTTCACTGACAATATCATCGCTGTGATATGTTTTACTGTTTTGAATCACTAATATTTGTGTTCAGTGAAGTCTCCCGAGTAAAACAGTACCCCCCGTGTACAGGTTTTTAGGGTGTCATAGAAAATTACAGGGTGAAATACAGTGCTAGCAAATTAAATTCTCTGGACTTTCGGCCTGGGTTGGCAGGTCCCTCAAATTGCAATCAATAAAATTATTTAGTTATGTAAAAATATTACATAAATACGCACGTAGAATATAAATATATATGCATATTTATATATTTGAAGTCTACGTGTATTTTTATATAATTATGTAATTATGTATATGGCATATGTATATTTAGTATTATTTCTATTTATTTATATGTACATAGATATATATACAATTTCATTCTAAGTGTATTTTTATATAAATATATATACTAATATCAAAATACAGTTAGAATAAAATTTCATATAGATATATAATTTTTGTAAAATTTTTATTATTATTTTTACATTTTTTATTTAATTTAATTTACTTATTATTTGTATTTTATAATAATATATAATATATATGTCTGTAATTTAATTATAAGTGCATTTTTATATTAATATATGTACATATTAATATAAAAATACACTTAGTATGACATTATATATATATATATATATATATATATATATGATATATAGACATATATTATATTGATATAATATATGTCTATATATCATATTTATATACACATATATAATTATATATTTTTATTCATATTAACCTTTAATTTATTTTATGATTTTACACTAGCAGGGAGACTCGCTGAACACAAATATTAGTGATTCAAAACAGTAAAACATATCACAGCGATGATATTGTCAGTGAAAGTGACTTTTTTTTGCATTTTTCACACACCAACAGCACTTTTACCGATGATATAATTGTTGTAATGAGCCAAACTCTGCCTGTTATGCACAGACTCCAGCATGGGTTCCCCATTTTAGTCAAAACAAGCCCCTCCCAGGAGTCTCTAAGCCTGGGAGATAATTAGATAAGACAAGTAAGCTAATTATCTCCCAGCGACAGGAAAAGTACCCCAAAACATCATAAAATATACAGTAACCCCACAAAAAATACACCCCCAAATAGCCCTGATCTGAGCACCCAAGTTCTCCAAATAGTGCTCAGATCCATGCAGTGTAGGGGAAACGCCACCATGTTAAAGTTCTGACCCTCCGCACACCTGGTCCTATGCCCAAAATAGTTCTGGGGCGTTTGTGTGCCTGTGCTGGTCAACTTTTGATAGCTCCTGCATGCGAAATATGGGGTGCTCCATCTGGCTCTCAGGTAGTGTTTGTTCCCCTTAGTCTCAGGCACCTTCCTTCCAAAAAGCGATCTCCTGGTGGGTTGCAAAGTGGTTCAAAACTCCGGACCAAGTTGTCCGGGAACAGGCACGATCATCTCATACTGAAAACAGTTCCATAAAATTCACAGCCAAATCCAACTAAGGTGACCGGGGACCCACAAAATCCTCATGCCAAAATTAGTTCCATAGCGGTCTTGGCCAAGTACCGCTGAGGACCATTCGTGTGTTTGGTTCATGCAAACGGCCAGCAGGGAGCTAGCATTTGATTAAATTTGTAAGAAGGGAAAGTGCCGAACCAGGGGCACCCAAGGAAAGCTGCTAAAGGTGGCTGGGCAGGGTAACTCAGAAACGGTGTCTCCTTTTTCTCAGACGACATTGCGACGGGGAACCAAATGTGCATGCGCAGGGAGCACCATGCATGCATTAGGCCTTCCTAGAGGAAAGCATTGAATCAATGCTTTCATAGGGGGATTTAGAAGACAAAGATTGAGATCTGGGGAATTTGTAATTGAACTCTTTGTCATGTTCTTCAAATCTGAACAAGTTTTGCAGTGTGGCAGGGTGCATTATCCTGCTAAAAGAGGTCACTGCCATCAGAGAACAATCTCTAGGTAGGTGGTACATGATATACTAACATCCACATGAATGCCCTGAGCCAAGGTTTCCTAGCAGAACATTGACCAGAGTATAACACTGACTCTGCTGGCCTGCCTTCTTCCCATCGTGCATCCTGCTGACATCTTTTCTCCAGGTAAACTACACACATGCACCCAATCTACCTGATCTAAAAGAAAATGTGATTTATCAGATCTGGCAACCTTCTTCCACTGCTCCATGGTGCAGTTTTGACGCTCATGTCCACTTTGAAGGCACTTTTGGTGGTGGATCGGGGTCATCATCAACACTCTGACTGGTATGTCACTCCCCACACGCATCAATGAGCCTTGGGCGCCCATGACCCTGACATCAGTTCACCAGTAGTCCTTCCTTGCACCACTTTTGTTAGGTACTAACGTCTGCATACCGAGAATACCCCACAAGACTGGCATTTTTGAAGATGCTCTTACCCTGTCGTGTAGCTATTTGGACCTTGTCAAAGTTACTCAGATCTTTTTGCTTGCAACACATGAAATTCAAGAACTGACTGTTCACTTGCTGCCTAATATAACCCACCCCTTGACAGTTACCAGTGTAATGATATAATCAATGTTATTCACTTCACGTGTCAATGGTTTCAATGTTGTGGATAAATAATGTATATATTGCTCAACAGAATGGGTAAGAGATTTGGAAACACTGCTAGAGTTCAGCCAAGTTATTAACTCCTTACTCCATTGCACATGAGGGGAGTGGAAAGTGGGTTAATACAATAACTTGCACAATAATACAAAAAATCCCTCTCTGGTTACCAGTTTTTTTTCTTCAGAAATGCCACACCATCACACTCTCCTTTTCTTATCTGTGATGTTATTACATCCATTCTGGTATTCCATGTCTCCATAAATGTAGTTGCATTGTGATGCTTTCATATTATATTTTATTTCTGTGTGTTATTATTGGTATTAGGAATACTTACATCTTCTGAACACCCTCCTCGATCTGGCTTTCTGCAAAAATTAGCAGGTTGACAGGAGACACCATCTCCTTCATATCCAACATTACACACACAACTGAAAAACATGGGTAGGCATATCAGATAGATTCCACAATGTTCTATGTTACATTTAACTGAACATAAATATTGCTGCTCTGTAATATTTCAGTTCTCTATACTCAATAGACCATGCTCTAATTCCTGGTCAAAGGTTACCTATATTGAACAAACTAAACCTTAATTAGGTAATCAAATACCATATAATGGACCAATAAAATTATTATGCACATCGTAGTGTACAAAGCATCTCACCAATTACGTAATGTGCAAAATAATAAAAACTATTGCTACCATGTCTCATGTGCTGCTTGAATACATTTAGAGAGATATAGGGAAATATTTATCAAGCTAAATCAGGTATTATTCTGAGTGCAAAATGACAAATGCTGAGAGACCTTATCTTGCTCTTTGCCCCAGCATAGCACCTATTTTTGCCTTAAATGATTTGAAGTGGTCGTCGCTTCAACTAAATGCCAATGCTGGTAGAAATTACTCAGTATATGCAGTTCAACATGAACTGCAAGGGAAACAGCCTCCCCTCTTTCCCATCCTGTGTTTTCTCTCTCCTGCCTACTGCCAAAATATAATTTTTTAAGCGTCCCTACTCCTTCACTTTATTCACAGGCTCAGAGTATGTGCATGCACTCTAAGACAGCAAAACGGATCCACTCACAATCATCTCTATGAGAAGCCTCTGATTGGACCTGACGTGGCTGCCCTGACATCACAAAGAGCCATTGACAGCAGCGCTAGGAGCTTCACCCAACTTTATTTTATACTTTTTTGTGTTAAGGGGAAAGGGGATCTAAAGTATTATGCCCAGGGAATTATACTTTGTAAACAAAAACATACCAAAAAAGGTTGGAGTAACTCTTCGCTAAATCTCCCCCAGCACACTTAGACAACAAAGAGACTCCCTGCCAACCGAGCTTTTGACAAATGCTACATCACACTGCTGCAGTTTAAGTACGTAAATAAATAAAATACAAAATAAAAATCCAATAGAAGGTGGTTGTTCAGAAAATAGCTACAGAACAATCCCAGGAATTGATAGTATTCCACAGCCTTGGGATAAACAAATAACCACTAGAAAACATCTGTTAACAATCTTGACTCCAGTTACAACTTATTTGAAGGGTTGAAAGTGAATACTAGTAAAATTGTTTTCCTTCTGAATATATCAACAAAAATAAATAAATCCTATTTTAATTAGCATAAAGTTTAGAGTTATTTGCATAAAAAAGCTAAGCATGGAATTGGAGCATTAACCTTGTGCTGTTGTCAGTTGATTCACATGATGCATTGATATGGCAAAATTGGGATAAATGTAACTCTCCACACGATTGGGATGTTTGGTCACAGAATCTTCCAGTGTACCCTGGCTTGCAGCGATAACCCTGACAAACGCCTCCGCTGCCTGGTCTGTTATCACACACCCCATGGACACATTTACAATCTGCAATTACAAAGGAAGAATGGAACATACCTTAGGTTTGGCTTATCGAAAACAATACTGTATTACAATCGATACAATAATCAGGAAGATAGGAGAGATCGAAGAATTAGCAGGCAACAGATACAAGCAGGGACAAAGAAAATTGGGAGAGAGGAAGCATGAGACAAGCCAGGGTAGGGGTGATCAAACAATAGATCCCCAAGGATTACAACTCCCATAATGCTTTGCCAACTTTAAGGAATATTATAGGGCTTTACTTATAATAGATATTAGTGATTAATAGCTACATCTGATAGTCTTTAGTGGATCAGGATATAGCAATATTTTGAATAATCATTAGAGGGCCGTGATAACCGTACCTCTTTAAAAAATCATTAATGGGTCAAGATACGACTGTATCTCTTATAGTCATCAGTATGCCATTGTACAGCGCTACAGAATTTGCTGGTGCTATATAAATAATAATAAATCATACACACATAGATACTGCAATATTTCCAATAGTCACTAGAGGGCCAGACATATACAGTTATATTTCTAACGGTCACTAATGGGCCAGGATACAGCTGTATCTCTAATTGTCACTAATGGGCCAGGATACAGCTATATCACTGATAGACACTAAAGGGATTTGTGGATGGGAATGCACAAATGCAATCTGACACATAGTTACTCTCCCCCCACACACAAACATACATACATTCCAGACACATTCATACACCATACACCTTGTCTGGGCAGAGGAGACACAAGGGAGCCTAGGGCAGAGAAAAAAGGAAAGATGGGGCAGAGAAAAATGTATACATTTGAAATAACAGCAACTATATTAAAGGACCACTATAGGCACCCAGACCACTTCAGCTTAATGAAGTGGTCTGGGTGCCAGGTCCAGCTAGGGTTAACCCTTTTTCTGTCTCATTGACAGCTGCTAGAGGCGCTTGCGTGCTTCTCACTGTGATTTTCACAGTGAGAAGATGCCAGTGTCCATAGGAAAGCATTGTGAATGCTTCCTATGAGACTGGCTGAATGCGTGCACGGCTCTTGCCGTACATGTGCATTCAGCCGAGGAGGAGGAGAGGAGGAGGAGAGGAGGAGGAGAGCTCCCCGCCCGGCGCTGGAGAAAGAGGTAAGTTTAACCCCTTCCTCACCATAGAGCCCGGCGGGAGGGGGATCCTGAGGATGGGGGCACCCTCAGGGCACTATAGTGCCAGGAAAAAAAGTATGTTTTCCTGGCACTATAGTGGTCCTTTAATTACAAACATTTTGCTAATAAGAGGGGTACAATGTATGAATATGGGATGCCAAGTGGTACACTGCCCTATTGGATTAATAGTTAATAGTAGGTCATGATACAGCTATAGCTGGAATGGCGATTTTAACTTTAAAAAGGTTTTGGCATATTCTGTTTACCTTCTTCACAATACTCTCCATGTTTGTTTAGATTCGAGCAAATATGACAGGCGATTCCTTTGAACTGCTGAAAACATGTGCACTTGCCAGTTCCATGAATTCCATCAACGCACTGTATTGAAACAGCAGGGTAATACATTGCAGTTATCAGCATATTGTGAAAAGTATACCAAGTATGGATAAAGAGTAATTATTTGAAGCTTTATTTTTACGGTTACTAAAATGTTAATAAAAAAAATACAACACAGGGTTTCTACAGTTACCAAGACATTTGAAACTAATTTCATTGTTATCAAAAAGAGAGGGTTTTTAAATTATGGAAGAAAATATGGGCATGGTTATTAAATTACAATAAACTAAAAACTGACCATGGAATACAAAAATGTAGGTTGAAATATCCAAGCTGGATATGTAACGGAGTTGGACAATTTACAAATCAGCCAGTTTGGCCTACGACAGAGGTAAGCAACCTATGGCACTCGTGTGTGGCCATAGCATGGGATGAGGGGCAGTCCTCAATTTACTGCTCATATTAAAAGAAATCTATGCACACTTTTTTTTTTTTTCATTTTTTTTTTTTAAATAGGATTGGCATGCAAAGGACTTCAAAGTCTTGTTTTGTTTTTTCACAGTGATGTTATAAGGTGGCCTCCCCCGGCCTACAATATGCAGTTCTTTGGTGAATTCCTGCAAGTGACAGAAGAAAGCTTTATAGAAACTGGTGTCTTATAGTTTAAATTTGGTGTCTTACAATGTGTGGATCTGAAGGAGGATTTTGCATTTTTCACACATTCTTGAGCTCATTCCGTTTATAAAGATTGTATTTGTGTCAATATGTTTATGGAAATTGCCATTAAAAAAGTTATAGGGTTTCATGAATAACATAAAATAAAAAAAAAATGAATTGAAGCTAATACAATTTCATTATTTCTATAGACTAATATAATAATAAATATTGCAACAACTTACAACCCCTCTGCCATAGCATGGATTGGTAAATCCTGCTGGACACGGTAAGCAATTAGGTCCATAGAAGCCACTGCAACATCCAAATTCCTGAAACAGAAATACCTATTTATTAAAAGAGAGAATGGGGGGGAGCAGCTTTTATGAAACAAAGT
>OW240919.1:150753662-150772532 GCA_933207985.1 Pelobates cultripes
TCAAACTCCCGAATGATTTTGTGGAGCTAGATTAGTTCAGTCGACCAGGTATCACCCGGCATTATCACTCCTATCGGGGCATGCACTTTAACCTACATGTTTTCCTCACTTATGCAACGATATGCATGGGCCAACAAGAGGCTTGACTCTTTGTTTGACCCATGTATGGTCCACCTTTCAACCGTTTTCCTTCAATTACGATACATGCTCATTTACAGCCTTCCAGTGCACTGAGTGTGCACTTCCTTTTAGTCCGGCCGGGTACAGGAAACAAAAGCTCCCTTTACCCGCGGACCATACAGAGCTCGGCCGCGCTACAACAGAGGTGGGGGGGGAGGGAATACATTGAAGGGTGGAGAATAAATTGTCAGAGTATTTATATCGGCAGACATCTTGTGCTATGATAGAAACTAAAAGTGTATATTCTGAGTCACTCTGAACAGACCAGACTCCATTTTGTTATTTCAAGTTAACAAAGAAGACACTAGATTTCTTTCTATAAGACTGGCCTCTTTGCCAGAGCTAAGGAATGCATAGTATAAACAAGTGATAAGGAAGGGGGTTGGACAGACTGTCTAATGCTAAAAGAATATAATCAAATCTAAACCCAGACAATTGTGACAGAGAAGATTAAATAATATTTAACTGTCTATATATATAAGGTACCATTGTATGGAAAAGGGTAAACTTAGTTCATGATCTGTCATATCAGAAATTATGGCAGGAATTGCAGACGCTAAGTCTGGACAAAATTTAAGAAGCCCTTTGAAATTTTAAATTATGGCGCTATAAAGATAACGCAAAATGACGTAAAAATAGCCACCAGGAAAAGTTAACTCTTTCCTGGATAGGTATGTTTAGTGGGACAAGACTGCCCTCTACAGACCAAATAACTAATTTGCGATCTGGAAGATAACCACACCTCTAGTGCTTCTATTGGGTTATCAACTGATGACGTACAGAGAGTCTGGCCCTTTAAAAGTTAAGACAAAGGGAAGATAGGGGGATACAAAAAAATACGAGAGAGGAGGCAGATACAAGATATACGAGAGAGGAGAAGATATGCAAAGAATTTACTGACTTTCTAACCAACACCTCCATGCAGAGAGACTACCAATCGGATGAAATATCTACTCAACTGGTAACTATACTGGTTTCATTTAATTAAATTAAATTAATTAAAATGTATTAATAGCATTATATATGACTGGATAAAGCACGGTCAGATTTCCATATTAAGAAATCTTAGTTAACTAAAAGAATATATAGTTATAAACATTCCATTCTGCAGGTGGAATTAAGAATAATTATATATTAATGTGATATTATCACGTCTTAGCATACCGCTGTTTTTATCCAGGTGTATTGATTTGCTCTAAATTAAGATAGATATCTTTTAGACAAATTAAAATCTGCTTATATAATGTGGTAAATTATCTTATTGGATGATTTTAAGAAAATGACTAGTGAACTGGTTTAAATGTTATTTTATTTAAAAATTACATAAGAATAGATCTTAACTACCTAGGAGATCTAGCCAGCATTGAAAGGGTTATTCTAACTGTCTGCTAAACTTTACGACCTTACGCTGCACTCTGAGGAATTCTGTTCTTAGCTGTGAAAAGTCTATGTTAAAGATAGTCATAAATCCTCAGAATTCTTGACAGATAATGCCGTTTAGCCATTGAAACGTAATACCCATTCCTTTGTATTGCATACCATTTTATACTGGATATTCATTGATTATTGTCATGCATGTTACATATTATTATTATTAATTTGTTATCATAAATAAAAATCTATTTTTATACATTGTGATATCAATTATATGAAATACATTCCACTTAACACGATAAACGTTCTTTGGGATCTGAGAATTGAAATAGTGGGCAATTCTCAACTGTTACTATTATTATCCCATAAATATCCCCACATATTGGAGGCACGGTGCTGAGATCGTTTAAGTTGAAATTGTATTTCATATATAATAATAATATTGGTGTAATTCATGCAATTTAATCTTAATATAGAAAAGAGTTTTGTATTGAGATTAATCAATAAAATAAAAATAAAAATGGCCAGTGGCAGTGATAAATCTGTAACAGATAATACTGAAATAATTGAAGACCTAAGAAAACATGCTCTAGTTCATATTCATAAACATATGAAAAATGATGCAACCTATGAGGTTTGGTTGAAAAGCATAGAATGGGAAGCTAAACAAACCATTCTAACTGATGAACACATCATCATATATCTTAAAGAAATTGCTGAACAAAAGAACATAGAAAGGAAAATGGCGTTCATAATACACTCTTGGCCTTTCTTTATGACAGCACTTCTTAAGGTGTGTGATGAAAACAAGTCATTGAATGCCAAATTGGACACGTACAGTGACGATCTGGGCATTCAAAATGGGAAATACCAAGATTTACTTGCTGAGCATAAAACTCGTCAGGCTGATCATGAAAAAGAAATGGAAGCTTTGATGGATAAATATGCACAGGAAATAAATCAGCTTAAAATGCAATTGGATGAGTATGAAAAGGAGAGTCAGAAATTAGACAGTGAGGTTGGTAGTCATCATTCTGTGCCAAAAAGTTGCACAAAAATGCAAGAAAGGACTATTTGTAAATCCCCTCCTTATTATGGTTTTCCCACACCAAACCAGGTTTTCATAAAACAGTCTGTAAGAAAAGAGGTGAGTAATTCTGAGAAAACACCTGTAGGTTCTTGGCAATCTTGGGCAGAACAGTTTGAAAAGACTGTCCTGGCCAAGCTTGACAGAAAGAATCAGATTCAAGGTGATAGGAATGAAAACAGACATGGTTCTGTACACTGGCAGGATTCTGATGCTGATCAGAATTGTGACAGTGAACAAGAAGCTCAGAGTGATGGGAGTGAAAGTGATTGCACTATCCACTCTGAAGGCCATGTAACTGATATGCCATCTGCGCTGTTGTATGGGTCTAATTCCTCTTCAGCAGACAGATCGCATAGACGTTTACCCAAACACAGAAACAGAGATCGTAAATCAACGACGCCTGTTTATGAAACACCAAAGGTCATCAAATTCCTTAGAGAGACTGTCCCACAATTTTCTAGAGGTTCAGGAAACATATCTGAACATCTGGAAAATTATGATAGAGCAATGAATTCATTGGGCATGTATGATGACATTCATAAGAAATGGTTCATTACATGGACCTTTGATTCAATGTGCCGTGTTTATCTAGAAAGTCTTCAAGCTATACAGTTAATGTCCTGGTCCAAGATGAAATATGAAATAATCATGGAATATGGTAAGTATAAAACCATTGCCTCTGCAAAGAAGGCGCTTTATAACTTAAAGTGCCGTCCAGATCAAAGCCCCAGAGAATTTTTAATAATTCTTAAAAATGCATACTCCGTGGCCCAAAGAAAACCCAGGTATGAAAGCACAGACTTCAAAGATCTGTATTTTCATGCCATGCCAGTAAACATACAAATGAATCTCGCAAGAGATTACGATTGTAAGTTGCCATTAGAATGGCTAGTCAGTCAATGCATGAAATTGTACACTATACACCATGCACATGACGAAAACCAGCCAAAGGTTAAGAAACCTGGTGATAAAATGGTGTCAGAGACTAAAATTCAGTTAGGTGTAGAAACCCAACAGAAAAAGAGGACCTATTCCGAGGTTTTGAAAACTCCAAAACCTCAGAAACAGGAAAATGCCGGAAGCAATTCTGCAAATTCCTCTAATAACTCTGAAAGACCCAAAGCCAATGGGAATAAACGCCCCTGGGTTAATAAGAACCAAGGCAATTCCCAATGGAGAAGGAATCCTCAGGGAAATAGGAGATATGGAAACAGAAACAACCAATCTGCTTCCAATAACTCCCAACAGTCTCAGCCATCCCAGCCAAATTCTAATGGCCAAAGACAAAACGGCAATGGGGGAAATAATTTGCGTCGTCAGGTTGGTCAATTGACAGACCAGATGGGCAAATTAATGGAGGGAATGACAAAGATTAACGAAGTCTTTGCCAAAAATCCTTTTTTAGGGATAGCTCCAATTGCAGAACTACCTGTGCAACCGCAGCAACAACAACAGGTGCCGCAGCAATAATAGCCACTGTGACTAAACAGGCTAGGTTATCAGTAGATGTAATGCCTAACCCTGTTTCCTTTCCAGATACTAACAGTCAAACAAACAATAGTTGTGTTAGAAAACCTATTGCCTATACCGTCACTTCACTTCCGGGTGAAGGAGGCGCGACGTGTTCCTCTGTTTTTTCATTTCAGCCAAAGGCTAAAGTAGCCCCAGCAACCACTAGTTTCCAGGATCCAGACCTGAAAGGGTTAACTGATGAGATGCCGACCACTAGTTCCCGCTTGACAGTTCAAGTTATTCCTAAAAAGGATGGGCCTGTGGGTAAGACTGAGCATTCCTCAGTACAGGTAGAAACTACTGCTGTGACCGGTAATGTATGGAAAACAAGTAATATGTTGACACATTCTAAATTCTTATGTGAATTAGAAGAACATGAAGGAAGGTACTACATGTCTGTAGAAATACAGGATTCGTTACCCCAGCCTTTTAAAGGGTTAATAGATACTGGTTCACAAGCCACTATCTTATCCAATACCTACTTCCAGCAGGTAATGGACTTAGCAACGGATAAGCCGAAGCTAAGAGATTTCCCCAATGCTCTGTTGAGTGTAGGAGGAAATGCCCTTCATGTTATTGGCAATACCTGGTTAAAGTTTAAAATAGGTAACAAAACCTTTAGACACCCGGTGATAGTGGTAGATCTCCCCTATGACCGACTGATTCTGGGTATAGACATACTCAGAAGACTTAACACAATTATTGACTGTGTAAATGGAATTGTATGGTCACAAGCTAAGGTTCCCATAACCTATGAGAAATCACATGTTCAATCTGATCGTAACTGCCATGTGATAGAAGAAAGACCTGACTCGATTGAGGTACATTTTAGAAATAGTCAGTCACCTGACGTGACTATCCTGCAGGTGAATGATGCAATCGCACCTGTAGATGAGCATTCCGTAAGAATTGCTCCAGAGAGGATCCAGAATGTCTCTCTGGAAGGTGATGTTTTAACCATTTCTCTCCACAGGGACTATGTTGAATCTGTAGATCTGGCAGGTCATGCTCAATTCCTTGCCAGAATTGAAAGGGTTAATAACAACTTATTCTTTCCTATGCAAATAAATGACTTAGGAAGGAGTAGGAATGCAAAGCTGGACTTACAGAGTGAGAACAGCTATATTAGCAGAAGTCTGTTAAAGCAGATCGCTAATCCTAAAATGATCAGGTACGCTTCCCCACATGACAGGTGGATCCAGAATCTGGATGGCGAATCAGAGAGTCACAATGTGATAGCAAAGTGTTTACTATCTATTTCCATCGGAAATAAGACAGTCAAACATTTATTCCTAGTGATAGACGAACCTCGCTATCAGGTTTACGTTGGCAATGATGTCATACATCGCTTTGCCATACACCTTGACCTGATTAATTCCAACTTGTGGACAAGGTTAAAAGGTAATCCTTGTGGATACCTACACGAGGAAAACGCCCTGAAATCAGGACAAATACTCCCATATGCGGTAAGTATCCAAGTTCCTGATGACATAACCATTCCACAAGGGACAAGTAACTTTCTTTTACCCCTACAGGTCAAGGAGGGTCAGAGATTGGAAAACTCTGATGCCCTAATCTGTTTATCCAACAGGATACAACAATTAGGGATGGTGGTAACACATACACCAATGGTAAGTATTGGTAAGAATCCCACCTATATCATGGTCAACAATGTTACACCCAATAGTGTTACTTTACCAAAAGGAACATCATTAGGTCTAGCATTGGATGCTGAGTACTATACATTTGGTTTCCAAAACCAAATTATAGGCCTCATCCCTGAAGAATACTTAACTGAGGACGAAATTGTCGATCAAATATTCCATTCCTCCCCAGAAGGATTATTCACTATCCTATCTGTATATCCCTTCAACGTTGAAGAAGGCTCGTGTAAAATCGAAGAAGCATCAATCACCTTCGATCATCCGCTCAATGAGCAGGAATCACAAGAGTATCACGACCAAAGAGAAAAGGTAAGTCAACACCGAACTGACCTAACTTCTAGGCTTGAAGAAGCTTATGAGATAGGCCAGCCTGAAATCTTTCCAGGATTTCAGGAAAGGCTAGAAGAGCAAATATCTTTAGCTGACGGTTGCTCCAATGATGCTGAGCGGCAGCAGCTAAAGGAAATCCTTTTGGAATTCCAAGATATTTTTGCCAAAGATTCCTACGACTGTGGGTTAACTAACCTCCACGTAGCCAGAATACAAACTGATCCAAATTTACCACCTGTATTTATCAAACAATATAGACTCCCATTAGCGTCATATGATGGTCTACAAGACATCATTCAGAATTTAAAGGAAAGGGGCATTATACGTCCAGTGCACAGTTCGTATAATAATCCGATCTTGGGGATTCTGAAACCTAATGGACAATGGCGTTTATGCGCTGACTTACGACAGCTAAATAAACGCGTCTATATGTCTGGTTGGCCAACACCATACATAGACCAATGTTTGGTACAAATGCAGGGATCCAAAATATTCACTGCCATTGACTGTGCGCAGGGATATTGGACTGTACCAGTCCATAATGAAGACCAATACAAATTGGCCTTCACATTTGGAAAGCAGCAGTATACCTGGACCCGTATGCCTTTCGGTTATATAAACTCTGGTCATGAATTCGCTGTGTTCATGCATAAAGCTATGCCTGACGCACTCGAGAGAGGAACGTTATCATATGTCGACGATGTCTTGCTGAAAAGCACTTCCTTTGATAAGCATATCTTAGAGATTAGACATGTTCTCACTCAGTTAAGAGAGGCAGGGATTAAACTGTCTTTACAAAAGGCACAATGGTGTCGCACCCATGTCAATTTCCTCGGACATGAGGTAACTTCTGAAGGATTAAATCCCCAGAGGAAGAAGGTTGAAGCCGTACTAAAGGCTAAAACACCTTCAAACATCAGGGAATTAAGATCGTTCCTTGGTATGACTAACTACTCCCGTAAGTTTATAGATAACTATGCAGAAATAACTAAACCACTCTTACACCTGCTTAAAAAGGAAACTACCTGGAACTGGGGGGAGCCTCAGGACCAAGCGGTAAGTGAACTGAGGAGGAAGCTCACTCAGGCACCCTGTTTAGCATACCCAGAGGGGGGTAAACCCTTCTATCTGGAGACAGGATATACCGATTTAAGCATAAGTGCTGTTCTGTATCAGAAGCAGGACAGTTTAAACAAAGTTATTGCATATGCTAGCAAGACTTTGTCACCTGTTGAAGTTAAATTCAACACGTGTGAGAAGGCGTTATTGTCGACTGTCTGGGCACTACAAAATTTTCGTAGCTATATCCAAGGTGAGAAAATAATTGTAGAAACAGCTCACCAACCTCTACAGTATCTGCAGAGTGAAAGAATTAGAGACGGTAATCTCTCTAACAGTCGGATTACTGCATGGACTCTATCCTTACAGGGATGGCCGTTAGAAGTCCGTTATAAACATAATAAGAGAAGCCCAGTTGCCCAAGGTTTAGCAGAATTACATGACTGTACTGCTCCATCTCTGGATGATAATGACACCGGAGATGACTTCCTAGAAGAGCAATTGCTATCTCCTTATAAAGTTTATGACGAGGAATACTGTCGACCACTACCGTGGGTATACATTGATGGTTGTTCATATCACCACGTCGCTGGTGCTGAACGGAAGTTAGTTGCAGGTATCGGAATCGCCTGGACAGGTGATTATCCCAATGTATCTATAGGATACAATATTGGTCCCAAAAGCAGTCAGATAGCCGAACTCTGTGCAGTATATAAGACCATTCAAATGGCAATAGAATATGGTATCAAAGAATTTGTTATTATAACTGATTCCAACTATGTTCGCAACAGTTTCGTCGAATATCTGCCTAGCTGGAAACGTAACCAAATGCTGAAAAGCAATAACAAACCTGTTAAACATGGGAAATTGTTTTGTAAAATCGATGAGTTGGTTAAGGAAAATGGTTTAACCATATATTGGAAGAAAACCAAAGGCCATTCTAAAATAGAAGGTATTGACAAGGATGGTAATGACTTAGCTGATTCACTGGCAAAACAAGCTGCCATCAATGGTGAAACCCTAAACATTGATGATCTTATGGGTTCAATTCATGTTGAAGCCATAACTAGACGACAGGCTAGAGATAATGCCGACTTAAATGTCGTGCAATGGAGTCAAGAAGCTCCTAGTGAGGACCTGATTACTAGTCAAAAGAATGATCCCGTCATAGGCATATTCTATAAACATATAGAAGACCCTACTGCCAATCCCATCACAGATGAGGATTGCAAAGATAATGAAGATTTACGAATCTTGATGAGATATAAAGTCCAATTTAGTATCATGGATGGGTTACTGGTCAGAACTTCTAAACATGGTATACAACAATGGGTAGTCCCAACTGTATACAGAGGGTTAATGCTCCAACACGCACATGATGCACCTACATCTGGGCATCGTGGTGATAAGATCACATATGAGATATTGCGTGATTATGCATATTGGCCACACATGTTAAGGGATGTTAAGACATACTGTCAGGGATGCTTGATTTGTCCGCAATATCAACCCCATGGTCCAACCCATCGTGCACCACTTCAGAAGAGGGGGTGTCATTACCCTGGTCTGATATTCAAATTGACTTTATAGGTCCTGTAACAAGATCTTCAAGAGGTAACAAATACATGTTAACCGTTACATGTATGTACACAAAGTGGATAGAATGTTTGCCTTGTAAAGAGAACACGAGTACCGTGTGCGCCACTTTGTTGATTAACCATGTCTTTTCCAGGTTCGGTCTGCCTCAAAGAATTGAGTCAGACAGAGGTAGTCATTTTACCAGCGAAGTAATGGCTAAGATGTGGAACATTCTAGGTGTTAAACGAAAGCTACATATTGCATACCGCGCTGCGTCTAGCGGGGGGGTAGAGCGATATAACCAGTCTATCGTTAATATTCTGAAGAAATATGTTAAGGAGTCTGGTAAAGACTGGGACATTAAATTGCCCCTAGTTTTAATGGCGATTAGAGCCACACCTAGCACTGCTACCAAATTGTCACCTTTTGAATTGATGACAGGAAGAAAGATGGTTTTACCACAGCATTTACTATATCGTACTTCGGATCATAACTTGATCAATGCTGCCACTACGCATCAGTATATCGAAGATTTGCGCAAGCATTTACAGCATGCGTTTGCTTTTGCCCAAAAGAATCTAGAAAAAGCAGCGACAGGGGTTAAGACCTATTACGATCTAAAAACCACGAAAAAGGAATATGAGATAACTGATCAAGTCTATCTGTATAACTTTGCGCGAAACCAAGTCAAGGAAAAGAAATTTTTACCTTCTTGGAAAGGGCCATATGTCATTATTGACAAAATTTCCCCAGTAGCGTATAAGATAAAAATTCCTAAGGATGGTGATTTTATTGAAAAGTGGGTTCACATTAACCAGTTGCGTGCTTGTCATCCTAAATCTCAATTAAGGATTATAGGTGTGGATTCAGATGCAGAAGGGTGAACGACTAACCTGGATGAATGCTTGATTCACGTGGTATAGTATGATGTGAAATGTTGTGATGTGCCATGATCTCATGTACGTTCATGTCATTAACCATTTCCTTGCCATCCAATAACTACATTTTATAAGCAGGTTACTAGCTTGTTTAACTGCTATAGGCAAATTGCTGAAGAGTCAGTAATAAATGTAGTGAGGGATGAAGTTATAAAAATAGAATTAGACAGAATACATATGTTGATGAATCGTAATAATGTGTTGTCCTAGGCCAAGTGATGTCACACTGTTATAGTTTGTATGCTTAACAAACCTTGAATCATTAGTAGATAAGTCTGAAACGAGTTCCTGATCCGTGACTGTCGAAAGATGTCCAAGAAGGATGTGGCGTGTTTCTGGATCGTACTGCTCCTGTGCCAAGAGCTACGGACCAACCCGATCGCAGAGATGGGACCATCCTCCGGCATCCTGATTCAAGAGACACCAGGGTTCATCTTAACAGAGAAGAGGATCCTGACCAGACGTGTGTTCGTCAGCTTGGACCCCAAGATTTCCATCGAGAAGGCATACAACATTTCATCGATGCAGCTTCCTGAGTTACAGACTTGGTACCAGATGCACCTCCAAAGAGCACAGGACCGTGTGCGAAACATCTTGGAGCAAGCCCGGAAACCATTTGTATCCAGTTCTATTCCGATGAGCAACCGACCCAAAAGGTTCCTCACCGCTATAATTGTTGCATTAGTTTGTGCCACTGTCGGTGCAGTTGTCGCAACTGGAATGTCTGCAGCCAACTCTATTACTGTCCAAAAGCTGGATATGGAAATCTATGCGCTAAAGCAACACATTAACGATATTCATCAGGTGATAAACCAGCAAAGAACACTTATCCAAGACGTGCTAACTATTGTGGAAGACACAGTTGTTACAACAAATTTGCATTCGGAATTAATTGCCAAATCCACTGACTTGCACCAAAGTCATGACTTATTTAAGCGTGAACTTTTATTTCTGCATGACCCAATATTGTTCCACACACTTGCTTTTCTTGACGAAGTGCAAACTGGAATGATCGAACTGGCAGGGGGACGCATACCTCTGTACTTTGTATCCAAGGATATTGTTCATGCGATGCTTGCCAATGTGGATGGAGAGACAATTGAGCCTATGCAATTAAATCTGGCCTTTGAGATGGGGAGCGCTATACCTCTCTTAATTGATCCGGAACGTATGGAGATTTGCTTTTTATTGACCATACCATATGTAACTCCCAAAAACATTTTTCAAATGAAAATAATGTACTATGTAATAATGATATTATGGTTGATTGTACTAAGTGTAAAGTTCAAAACTCTTACAGGTACAAATATATACAAAAATGTTCATTCCACGCACGGGCCTATGTTAGAAATGATGTGATTGCACAATATGTCTGATAACTTCTATAGTGCTTATTCATAAGCTAAATTAATTTTGGCTATGAAATGCACTAAAGGGGGGTTATGTCAGAGTATTTATATCGGCAGACATCTTGTGCTATGATAGAAACTAAAAGTGTATATTCTGAGTCACTCTGAACAGACCAGACTCCATTTTGTTATTTCAAGTTAACAAAGAAGACACTAGATTTCTTTCTATAAGACTGGCCTCTTTGCCAGAGCTAAGGTATGCATAGTATAAACAAGTGATAAGGAAGGGGGTTGGACAGACTGTCTAATGCTAAAAGAATATAATCAAATCTAAACCCAGACAATTGTGACAGAGAAGATTAAATAATTTAATATTTAACTGTCTATATATATAAGGTACCATTGTATGGAAAAGGGTAAACTTAGTTCATGATCTGTCATATCAGAAATTATGGCAGGAATTGCAGACGCTAAGTCTGGACAAAATTTAAGAAACCCTTTGAAATTTTAAATTATGGCGCTATAAAGATAACGCAAAATGACGTCAAAATAGCCACCAGGAAAAGTTAACTCTTTCCTGGATAGGTATGTTTAGTGGGACAAGACTGCCCTCTACAGACCAAATAACTAATTTGCGATCTGGAAGATAACCACACCTCTAGTGCTTCTATTGGGTTATCAACTGATGACGTACAGAGAGTCTGGCCCTTTAAAAGTTAAGACAAAGGGAAGATAGGGGGATACAAAAAAATACGAGAGAGGAGGCAGATACAAGATATACGAGAGAGGAGAAGATATGCAAAGAATTTACTGACTTTCTAACCAACACCTCCATGCAGAGAGACTACCAATCGGATGAAATATCTACTCAACTGGTAACTATACTGGTTTCATTTAATTAAATTAAATTAATTAAAATGTATTAATAGCATTATATATGACTGGATAAAGCACGGTCAGATTTCCATATTAAGAAATCTTAGTTAACTAAGAATATATAGTTATAAACATTCCATTCTGCAGGTGGAATTAAGAATAATTATATATTGATGTGATATTATCACGTGTTAGCATACCGCTGTTTTTATCCAGGTGTATTGATTTGCTCTAAATTAAGATAGATATCTTCTAGACAAATTAAAAATCTGCTTATATAATGTGGTAAATTCTCTTATGGATGGTTTAAGAAAATGAATTTAAACTGGCTTAAATGTTATTTTATTTAAAATTTACATAAGAATAGATCCTAACTACCTAGGAGATCTAGCCAGCATTGAAAGGGTTATTCTAACTGTCTGCTAAACTTTACGACCTTATGCTGCACTCTGAGGAATTCTGTTCTTAGCTGTGAAAAGTCTGTGTTAAAGATAATCATAAATAAAGTCTTGACAGAAAATGCTAGTTGGCCATTGAAACGTAATACCCATTCCTTTGTATTGCATATCGTTTTATACTGAATATTCATTGATTATTGTCATGCATGTTACATGTTGTTATTATTAATTTGTTATCATAAATAAAATCTATTTTTATACATTGTGATATTATTATATGAAATACATTCCACTTAACACGATAAACGTTCTTTGGGATCTGAGAATTGAAATAGTGGGCAATTCTCACTGTTACTATTATTATCCCATAAATATCCCCACAAAATTGAAATGGAGGGTAGGGAATAAATTTAAAGGGGGGGAATAAATTGAAAGGGAAGGGGGGAATAAATTGAAAGGGGGGAATAAATTGAAAGAGAGGGGGGAATAAATTGACAGGGAGGGTAGGGGGAATAAGAAATTGACAGGGTGGGGGAAGAAATTGACAGGGAGGGGAATTGACGTGGGAGGGAGGGGGAATGAGAGTGGGGAGGGGAGAAGAGAGTGAAAACGGGGGAGAAGAGAGTGACAAGGGAGGGGGGAGAGATTGACATCCATCACACACACAGAATGCACCCCTTATACACAAAGACAATGCACCCCTTGCACACAGAAAAACACACAATGCATTACACACACACAAGCAATGCAACCCTTACACACAATGCATCCCTTACACACACAGAAACACACAATGCATTCCTTACACACACTCAATGCACCCCCTTACAGACGCACACACTGCATCCTGTACATACACAGAAAAACACCTTGCAGCCCTTACACATACAAACACAGATTCACACAATATACATACATACATACATACATACACACACGTTTTACTCTTTATTAATTTCTATGGTTTCCTGGAATTTAATGTAATGACCATTCCTACTGTGATCCTTGTTTGCAGATAGCACGGTCCTCTAGGGTAAACAACAGGCACAGTCCTTTGGTTTTCATATAATCCAGGCAATTTTATTGGCAAGTCCACACAGCAACACAACTAAAACATAAATATAACAGATTTCCCCTTTTTAAAAAAAACCTAGCTCGTCTGAGCACTGACTGACTTTTAATATCCCTCTCTATCAGGGTTAAACTAACAAAAATGTATCATTGGGTTGCACCAACCTTATTAGATAACATCCTGCACTCCAACACTCAGTCACCTTGACTGCTTTCCTTTCTGCACTCCCAGTGCTCCAAGCCAGCCTTAACTGCTTTGCTTTCTGTACTCCCAGTGCTCCAAGCCAACCTTAACTGCTTTGCTTTCTGCACTGCCAGTACTCCAAGCCAATCTTAACTGCTTTGCTTTCTGCACTCCCAGTGCTCCAAGCCAACCTTAACTGCTTTCCTTTCTGCACTCCCAGTGCTCCAAGCCAGCCTTGACTGCTTTCCTTTCTGCACTCCCAGTGCTCCGTCTCCTTGACTCTCTCACAGGAATGAACAGCATCTCTCCTTCCTACTTCCAGGGAGGAAGCCAGCAATCCCCCTTTACCTGCCTAGCAGGGAGGGGTTTATTCCCACTGCTGCAGCTGATTATCTGCAGCTGAGCAGTGGGTTGCAGACAGATCAGAACTATGGCCTGGACCTTATTTCTCCCAGTTGTATGTAAACTGTGGAGTGGAGCATGGGCCCACCCTGCTCTCCAAATGCTCCACCCCAGGGGCCCATAACTAAACTTTGGTTTGTGTTGCACACCATATACACAACACGTACTCCCCCTCGGGTTAAAAGTTATAGGCCTCTCAGCCTTTACTTTATCACAATATATACACATACACACACACAATATATATATATATATATATATATATATATATAATTTTAATGTAATTTCACATTAAAAAAGGACCTTTTTTAATATGAAATTACATTAAAATTTACAACTTTTAACTTTTGGAAAAACCGTGAGTGCTGGTCATCCCTCTACTTCATCTATATTGCTTCCCCTAGACTACAAGCACCCAGTAATTATACCCTAAAGCCTAGGAGTGCAAGTATTTTGTGGAATATATATATATGTATATCTTCATTCTAAGTGTTTTTTTAATATATATTTAAATAGTGGAATATTAAAATATTTAAATTGTAGAAATAGTGAAATAGGCTTCACTCATGGTCTTGTAGAGAAATATAAAGGGCGCAGGGATTAACGTTTCAGTCCCAAACCGTGACTTCATCATCAGGATAACAAGGTAAGGTAACACATACATTTATATAGGAATAGATTAGATGAAGATAAAAACTTACCACAGGTGTGTGTAGGTGTGATTACCATCATCTGTGAGTGCCCAGTGTGCAAGCGCATGGGTGGCTCCGCCCCCAGTACTGATGCAATGCGTGAATGTAACACCACCCCACGACTGCTGTGTGTTATCCCGCCCCGAAAGTGACGCAATACGATCGTCATAGCAAATATGTACTGTTGCCATGGCAACACGCTATCGCTATGGACAGAGTGATGCCGTTATAGTAAATTATATAAATGATTGCGCCTGTGATAAAGAATGCACATATATAAGCAATGGCTGAAAACATTAAAAAAAAATAAGTGAATGAATGGAAATATGTTTGTAACGGAGATCCCTGTATCCTTGGCTGGGTACCTCTGCCAAGGACTGCTTTCTAGCTGGAAGAGGGGACAAACCGCAGCACCTCTGCCCACAGTCACTGGGGCTTGACTGGGGTCCTGGAACAGCTCCCTCCTGGAGCCCAATGGGGAACTCGCTTTATCCACCCCTTAGGCACTGGACGACACCCAGTCCTGGGAGCTCTAGTCTTTACAAGGACTTTCCCCTTTAAATCCTCCACACTGGAGAGGCCTATTGGATCTCCACACTGGACACTATAGCCCCCAAAAGCCTGAAAGGAAATATCCCATATTATTCATTCTTATAGCCCATGCTTGTAATTTGATTTTAATTTACCTTTTAGTTTAAACAGCGGGGATACAGTTATTAATCTAGATGATTCATTTCCTCTCCCCCAATTTAAATGTTGGGGTTCAGTGAGCGACATTATAATTTACGTAGTAATGCCATTATTATACAGGAATCATTCCCTCTCCCCAAATAGTTTGGGGTTCTAAGAGTAATAGTATAATTATTATCATAGATATATTTATTTATATACGGACCAGTCATCATTTAAGGGGTTAAAGCAGATGTAGGAAGGGCTCTGATGTGTTGGTGGAATTCTTACACAGCTGTGCTTATTCCAACACATAATTTTGTGGAGGAGTAGTTATGCAAACTGCTGCAAAGTGACATTTTTCAGGAACTAAAATATTGCATTTAACACTAAAAGGTGTATGTAATTATGTAACTATTCACTATACAGTAGTTTGTGCTGAATCGACTGCTTTTAAAATGTCAACCAACCTCTTTGCAAAACTCACAAACATTGACTTAACCTTTCAATTATTTATAGACTATACCTTTGAACAGAGTTCTGCTTGCACATTTTTTTAGCAGTTGCAGTAAGGTTCACTAACCATATCATGACAGCCCCCATTATCTTCTAAACATGGATCTAGTTGATCACATGATAGTCCATCTCCGGCATATCCTCTCTTGCAGGTGCATTCATTCTGCAAAGACAAACATTTAGTAGAAATGGCTGAATACGTAAGCACAGCCTTTTTTGCACAAAAGCACAGACAGATGTACTTCTCAGTACGTTAAAGGACCAGCTTAATCAAGTGGTCTGAGTGCCTGGTCCATCTAGGGTTAACTCTTTCTGCTGTAAACATAGCAGTTTCAGAGAAACTGCTATGTTTACCTATGGGTTAATCCAACCTCTAGTGGCTGTCTCATTGACAGCCACTAGATGCGCTTCCGCGATTCTCACTGTGATTTTCACAGTGAGAAGACGCCAGCGTCCATAGGAAAGCATTGAGAATGCTTTCCTATGGACTGGCTGAATGCGCGCTCGGCTCTTGTTGCGCATGCGCATTCGGCCGATGACGAATGAAGAGGGAGGAGAGTCCCACTATAGTGCCAGGAAAACGAGTATGTTTTCCTGGCACTATAGTGGTCCTTTAAGTGATGTTTTACTAAACATAATTGGCTGATATACATTTTTCAATTTACATCTCAATTAGCAGCTCCTCCATTCTTCTTATGCATTAGTCTGAAATATTACAATATACATAGTCCTATATAATCTATTTTAAAATACTATTCACTTTGTAACAAATTGTTAGACAGTATTTAAACATTTCGATGATTTTAAACATAACAAAATTAACAAGAAATGTATAAAAGGAACAAATGGGAAAGGATAAAATAAAAAGGAGGATGGAGATGGGCCTTATAAAACAAACATGCATTACCCCTATAACTAATTGTACCATAACATAAGTAATCACATCAGACAAAATAACATGATTTCTCATAAGAAATTTCACAGTATTTGACCATAACACATATATATGTTTTAACAAAAAATATATACTCATTCTTTATTTTTATTTTAACACTTTTCTCCCAGGAGTCATATATCTGTCCCAATTGTACATATATTGCAGACAATTGTCTAATTATCAATTCATAACACTTATTTTCAGTGATCAGTTATATAATTTCCTTTTTAGTCAGAATATTTAAGGATTCCCAATACCTTGGAATAATCAAAGTAGCTACAATTAATATATGAGTTATTACAAATTTCTCAGGTCTCCTCAGTGCTGTTGAAGATAGCTTAAATAGTCCCAACAGCATGAAAAAAGTCTCAACACTAGGGTCAATAATTTGTACTAAAGATAAAATATATTTCCAGAATATCTTAATTTAGTGCAGTTACACCAGACATTGGACAATCTCTAAAGATATTTATCCCTCCACTATTTTGCGAAGAACAATCAAATAAATGCAAAATTAAAATGACAAGCTACAATTGTAAATTTATATAAGTTCATGTATTTTAGAGACCGTTTTTCAATTTCCTTACCGTTTGGGACCAGAGCTGTTTTTACATTTCCGCGGTGTGTAATTTCCCTCTTACTCATTTACTGTACCCACACATATTCTATACCGTTTTCCATTAAATGGTCTTTCTAAAGATACCATTATTTTTATCATATCATATAATTTACTATAAAAATATAAAATATGATGAAAAAAATAAAACAAACACTTTTTCTAACTTTGACCCCCCAAAATCTGTTACACATCTACAACCGTCAAAAAACTCCAGTGCTAAATAGTTTCTAAATTTTGATCTGAGTTTAGAAATACCCAATGTTAACATGTTTTTTTGTGTGCAAGTTATAGGGCTATAAGTACAAGTAGGACATTGCTGTTTCAAAATATATATTTTTAAAATGTATCAATAGTAACATTGTAACACTTATTTGTCATAAATCTCTGTGTTACACCTCACATGTACATATTTTTTTTAATGTAGACAATCCAGGGTATTCAATATGTGGTATGCCCAGTCTTTTTTAGTAACCACTTAGTCACAAACACTGGCCACAGTTAGCATTTATATTTGTTTGTGTGTTAAAAATGCAAAAAAAAAAAACATTATGAATTCTAACTTTGGCCAGTGTTTGTGACTAAGTGGCTACTACAAAAGATTGAACATACCCCACTTGCAATACTTTGGGTTGTCTTCTTTTGCAAATGGTATGTCATCATGGAAATAATTCTCATTCCTGGGCTATCATACGCTCTCAAAGGCAACATAACCAATCTGTCAAATTTAAATGTGAAGAAACAGAAAAGCAAGCCTTATATCTGACACTGTAACTTTCAAAAACACTATAAATCCTGTACATGGGGGGTACTGTTATACACAGGAGACGTCACTGAACACAATTATTAGTTTTTAAAACAGTAAAACGTATTACAACAATATCAGTGAAAGTGCGTGAAAAATGCAAAAAAACTTCACTTTAACTGACAATATCATCGATGTGATATGTTTTACTGTTTTAGTAACTTGTGTTCATATTTGTGTACAGCAAAGTTTCCTGAATATAACAATACCCCCATGTACAGGTTTGATGGTGTTTTGGAAAGTTACAGGGTCAATATAGGGCTTGCCCATTTCTGTTTGCCAGATTGGTTTGCTGGGTCTATGTTGCCTTTTGAGACTATATGGTAGCCCAGGAATGTGAATTTACCCCATCATGGCATACCATTTGCAAATGTAGACAACCCAGGGTATTCAAAATGGGGTATTTCCAGTCTTTTGTTGTACACACACACATATACATATAATAAACACAACACTTTTGTTTTTGTCCCCATTTTTAGTGACCTGAACTTAAATTCTTTTTCTATGTACATAAAAGGCCTATTTCTCTCAAATATTGTTCACAAATCTGTCTAAATCGGTGTTAGTGAGCACTTCTCCTTTGCGAGATAATCCATCCACCTCACAAGTGTGGCATATCAAGATGCTGAT
>OW240919.1:150772632-150787698 GCA_933207985.1 Pelobates cultripes
GGAGGTATGGGGGGGGAGAAAAAAATGAGGGAGGGATGGGGGGAAAGAAAACAGTGGGGGGGAGAGGGGGGACTACATACACACAGCACCCTTGCCCTACACATAACCCACACACATCACCCCCCCCCCACACACATCACCTCACACACAAACACATACACTGTACCCCTCAATGCAGTGTGTGTACACTCAGCAGTCTGTCTGTGTGTGTGTACACTCAGCAGTCTGTCTGTGTGTGTGTACACTCAGCAGTCTGTGTGTGTGTACACTCAGCAGTCTGTGTGTGTGTGTACACTCAGCAGTCTGTCTATGTGTGTGTACACTCAACAGTCTGTCTGTGTGTGTGTACACTCAGCAGTCTGTCTGTGTGTGTATACACTCAGCAGTCTGTCTGTGTGTGTATACACTCAGCAGTCTGTCTGTGTGTGTGTGTGTGTGTGTGTATTTAGCAGTCTGTGTACTCAGCAGTCTGCTAAATACAGACAGACTGCTAAATACACACAGACAGACTGCTAAATACACAAACAGACAGACTGCCGAGCACACACACAAACTGCTTAATACACACACACAGAGATGTTAATTAGTTCGGACAACTGTATGTGTTGTTTTTTCTAAACTTAAACTTCAGTATTTAGGTTTAATTGCCGTTTTGGCACTTTGAGGGAAAAAAATTGGCATGTATTACGGTTTGGGCACTCGGGCTCAAAAAGGTTCGCCATCACTGGTATATACACTGAACAAAAGTATAAACACAACACTTTTGTTTTTGTCCCCATTTTTAGTGACCTGAACTTAAAGATCTAAGACTTTTTCTCTGTACATAAAAGGCCTGTTTCTATCAAATATTGTTCATAAATCTGTCTAAATCTGTGTTAGTGAGCACTTCTCCTTTGCGAGATAATCCATCCAACTCACAGGTGTGGCATATCTAGATGCTGATAAACCAGGTTCTTCCCTTCTCAGTCTCCTCTTATGTCTAAGTCACATTGTTTTTATGAGGGGCACAGGGTAACCAGGAAACAGAGTCTGGCATGCCCAAACCAGATTTCCACAAACTAATCAGCTATTAGGGCTCCATGCACTCCTGGCACCAAAACCACTGAAATATACAATAGTGGATACACTGCTTGGAGTGTTATTTCAAGGTACTGCTTTCAATTTTTTATTCTTTTTTTTTGTTTTGTTTTTTACAGTTAATACCAATGAGCTTCACATTCTGTGTTGGTTTGTAGTGAATGAGAAATTACCTGTCCAGGTTGGGTAAAGATGCAGTCAGCATTAATGTGGCACCCCCCTCTGTTTTCCATTACACAGTTGTCTACAGGTGAGCACTCAACGCCATCTCCAATCCAACCAGGGTTACACTGACATGATACAATGCCAGGACCAATATTTGTACATATAGCCTAATGAAAAATAAAACACAGTTATAACATAATACATGTACCGGTATGTGCTAGGAAATAGATGGACTCTTTCAGTTAACATATACACTTTTGTGCATTGAGCTAGAACATAAATCTAGAGGCAAACATAAGTCTTTCAATTTTTGCTTGTGCTCTGTGGCTTGGCCTTAAAGGGACATCACTTGCAAAAAATTTTAAATTAACAATAGAGAGAGAAATAGAATATGTAAGTAGAAGCTGATCCAGAAGGCTGGTGGATTAGCTCCAAAAGATCCCACTGCCACTCTCACAAAGGATGGGAAATAACCCACAAATGGTGTATGAAAATAACGGACTGGAAATTAAGTCCTAAATAGGAAAGTGACAATATCTTATTATCTTGAATAATTCTAAGGATGAAAAAATAGCAGGTAGATAAAATACAGTATTTGTGGATAAACACACAAATATACAGCTTTATGATGTCTAAGCATACCTTGGTCCGACTGCAGAAACACTCAGAGTGTCTAAAACTCAAATCAAATGTCGGGACGCTTGCTCAGCACATCCCTAGCATGTATACCAACAGCAAGTATAGCAGAGGTAAAGAAACAAAGGGAGGGAGGTGGAGGGGCCAGGACCCAATAACCACAAACCAAAAGGCTTCAATAAGTCTATCCCTGTAGTACCTCGGCACCGTGGACTAACCAGTAATGCCTACCTGAACCAATCTCCCTGCCTGAAAATAAAAAAATAAAAATAAAAAAAACTAGTGCATATTAAAATAATGTGCTACCAAGTGTAGTGAGGGAACAAACAAACAAGCAAAAAAATTAACAAGAAAACCCTTTTAAACAAATATAAAAACCAAAATAAAGGTTTGAAAAGTATGTAATAAATGTTTATAAACATATTTTAACCCCTTAAGGACCGGACTGTTTTGCGATGTTGTACATTTGCGACCAGGCCTCTTTTTACCCTTTTGTGGTGTTTGTGTTTAGCTGTAATTTTCCGCTCTCTCATTTACTGTTCCCATACAAATTATATGTAAAACAATAGGGGATGATCTGCTAAATCAAAATAAACGAAATATGATAGCATATAACTGTGTGAGTTAAGTGAACCATAGGTGTAATAACAAATGGCCACTCACACTTTCCCAGATGTAATAAAGCCTTGAATAAAAATTCTCTCTCAGGGGTCAGCTTGGTTCTTCCATCACATTTACATTTTGATATGAAAACATCTACATTCTAACCCGTTTATACTATAAATTATATTACAAATTCAATATTTTTTTTCAGGACAAAAAGGGCTTTCTTTACATACCATTATTGATATAATCTCATGTAATTTAATTTAAAAAAAATAAAAAAATATGTTGACAAATGTAAAAAAATAATTTTTTTTGACTTTTACTTGAAAAATATTTTACTCATCTACAAAAGCGAATTTTAAAAACTGCTAAATAGATTCAAAATTTTGTCCTGAGTTTAAAAATACCCAGTGTTTACATGCTTTTTTTTTTGCAAGTTATAGGGCTATAAGTATAAGCAGGATTTTGCGGTTTCAAAACATACATTTTTAAAATGTATCAATAGTGACATTGTAACACTATTATCTGTCATAAATCTCTGAATAATATCCCATATGTACATATTTTTTTTAAAGTAGACAACCCAGGGTATTCAATATGGGGTATGTCCAGTCTTTTTTAGTAGCCACTTAGTCACAAACACTGGCCAAAGTTAGCGTTCATATTTGTTTGTGTGTGAAAAAAGTAAAAAACGAAATCGAACGCTAATTTTGGCCAGTGTTTATGACTAAGTGGCTACTAAAAAGACTGGACATACCCCATTTGCAATACCATGGGTTGTCTTCTTTTGCACATGGTATGCCATCATGGGGGTAATTCTCATTCCTGGGCTACCATACGCTCTTTCCGAAACGCTATTAAATCTGTACATGGGGGGTACTGTTATACTTGGGAGACTTTGCTGAACACAAATATTAGTGTGTCAAAACAGGAAAACGTATTACAACAATATCATCAGTAAAAAAAGCTGTTGGTGTGTGAAAAATGCAAAAAAAGTCACTTTCACTGACAATATCATCGCTGTGATATGTTTTACTGTTTTGAATCACTTAGTGATTCAAAACAGTAAAAAACAGTGTTTACATGCTGAACTTTGTTCAGCAAAGTCTCCCAAAGTCTCCCACTTAGTGATTCAAAACAGTAAAACATATCACAGCGATGATATTGTCAGTGAAAGTGACTTTTTTTTTTGCATTTTTCACACACCAACAGCATTTTTACTGATGATATAATTGTTGTAATGAGCCACACTCTGCCTGTTATGCACAGACTCCAGCCCCCATTTTAGTCAAAACAAGCCCCTCCCAGGAGTCTCTAAGCCTGGGAGATAATTAGATAAGACAGGTAAGCTAATTATCTCCCAGGAACAGGAAAAGTACCCCAAAACATCATAAAATATACAGTAACCCCACAGAAAATACATCCCCAAATAGCCCTGATCTGAGCACCCAAGTTCTCCAAATAGTGCTCAGATCTATGCAGTGTAGGGGAAACGCCACCATGTTAAAGTTCTGATCCTTCGCACACCTGGTCCTATGCCCAAAATAGTTTGTGGCGTTTGTGTGCCTGTGGTGGTCAACTTTTGATAGCTCCTGCATCCGAAATATGGGGTGCTCCATCTGACTCTCAGGTAGCGTTTGTTCCCCTTAGTCTCAGACACCTTCCTTCCAAAAAGTGACCTCCTGATGGGTTGCAAAGTGGTTCAAAACTGTGGACCAAGTTGTCCGGGAACAGGCACGATCATCTCATACTGAAAACAGTTCCATAACATTCGCAGCCAAATCCAACTGAGATGACCGGGGACCCACAAAATCCTCATGCCAAAATTAGTTCCATAGCGGTCTTGGCCAAGTACTGCTGAGGACCATTCGTGTGTTTGGTTCATGCAAACGGCCAGCAGGGAGCTAGCATTTGATTAAATTCGTAAGAAGGGAAAGTGCCGAACCAGGGGCACCCAGGGAAAGCTGCTAAAGGTGGATGAGCAGGGTAACTCCGAAACGGTGTCTCCTTCTCCTCAGACGTCACTGAGAGGGGGAACCAAATGTGCATGCGCAAGGAGCACCATGCAAGCATTAGGACTTCCTAGAGGAAAGCATTGAATCAATGCTTTCATAGGGGGATTTAGAAGACCTCATGCAAAGATTTAGATCTGGGGAATTTGTAATTGAACTCTTTGTCATGTTCTTCAAATCTGAACAAGTTTTGCAGTGTGGCAGGGTGCATTATCCTGCTAAAAGAGGTCACTGCCATCAGAGAACAATCTCTAGGTAGGTGGTACATGATATACTAACATCCACATGAATGCCCTGAGCCAAGGTTTCCTAGCAGAACATTGACCAGAGTTTAACACTGACTCTGCTGGCCTGCCTTCTTCCCATCGTGCATCCTGCTGACATCTTTTCTCCAGGTAAACTACACACATGCACCCAATCTACCTGATCTAAAAGAAAATGTGATTTATCTCCATAAATGTAGTTGCATTGTGATGCTTTCATATTATATTTTATTTCTGTGTGTTATTATTGGTATTAGGAATACTTACATCTTCTGAACACCCTCCTCGATCTGGCTTTCTGCAAAAATTAGCAGGTTGACAGGAGACTCCATCTCCTTCATATCCAACATTACACACACAACTGAAAAACATGGGTAGGCATATCAGATAGATTCCACAATGTTCTATGTTACATTTAACTGAACATAAATATTACTGCTCTATAATATTTCAGTTCTTTGTACTCAATAGACCATGCTCTAATTCCTGGTCAAAGGTTACCTATATTGAACATGCACAAAACTAAACCTTAATTAGGTAATCAAATACCATATAATGGACCAATAAAATTATTATGCACATCGTAGTGTACAAAGCATCTCACCAATTACGTAATGTAATGTGTAAAATAATAAAAACTATTGCTACCGTGTCTCATGTGCTGCTTGAATACATTTAGAGAGATATAGGGAAATATTTATCAAGCTAAATCAGGTATTATTCTGAGTGCAAAATGACAAATGCTGAGAGACCTTATCTTGCTCTTTGCCCCAGCATAGCACCTATTTTTGCCTTAAATGATTTGAAGTGGTCGTCGCATCAACTAAATGCCAATGCTGGTAGAAATTACTCAGTATATGCAGTTCAACATGAACTGCAAGAGAAACAGCCTTCTCTCCTGCCTACTGCCAAAATATAATTTTTTAAGCGTCCCTACTCCTTCACTTTATTCACAGGCTCAGAGTATGTGCATGCACTCTATCCGACAGCATCCGACAGCAAAACGGATCCACTCACAATCATCTCTATGAGAAGCCTCTGATTGGACCTCACGTGGCTGCCCTGACATCACAAAGAGCCATTGACAGCAGCGCTAGGAGCTTCACCCAACTTTATTTTATACTTTTTTGTGTTAAGGGGAAAGGGGATCTAAAGTATTATGCCCAGGGAATTATACTTTGTAAACAAAAACATACCAAAAAAGGTTGGAGTAACTCTTCGCTAAATCTCCCCCAGCACACTTAGACAACACAGAGACTCCCTGCCAACCGAGCTTTTAAAATTCTAAAGTCTCAAACTACATCACACTGCTGCAGTTTAAGTTGTACGTAAATAAATAAAATACAAAATAAAAATCCAATAAAAGGTGGTTGTTCAGAAAATAGCTACAGAACAATCCCAGGAATTGATAGTATTCCACAGCCTTGGGATAAACAAATAACCACTAGAAAACATCTGTTAACAATCTTGACTCAAGTTACAACTTATTTGAAGGGTTGAAAGTGAATACTAGTAAAATTGGGTTCCTTCTGAATATATCAACAAAAATAAATAAATCCTATTTTAATAAGCATAGAGTTTAGAGTTATTTGCATAAAAAAGCTAAGCATGGAATTGGAGCATTAACCTTGTGCTGTTGTCAGTTGATTCACATGATGCATTGATATGGCAAAATTGGGATAAATGTAACTCTCCACACGATTGGGATGTTTGGTCACAGAATCTTCCAGTGTACCCTGGCTTGCAGCGATAACCCTGACAAACGCCTTCGCTGCCTGGTCTGTTATCACACACACCATGGACACATTTACAATCTGCAATTACAAAGGAAGAATGGAACATACTTTAGGTTTGCCTTATCGAAAACAATACTGTATTACAATCGATACAATAATCAGGAAAATAGGAAAGATCGAAGAATTAGCAGGCAACAGATACAAGCAGGGACAAAGAAAATTGGGAGAGAGGAAGCATGAGACAAGCCAGGGTAGGGGTGATCAAACAATAGATCCCCAAGGATTACAACTCCCATAATACTTTGCCAACTTTAAGGAATATTATAGGGCTTTACTTATAATAGATATTAGTGATTAATAGCTACATCTGATAGTCTTTAGTGGATCAGGATATAGCAATATTTTGAATAATCATTAGAGGGCCGTGATAACCGTACCTCTCTAAAAAATCATTAATGGGTCAAGATACGACTGTATCTCTTATAGTCATCAGTATCCCATTGTACAGCGCTACAGAATTTGCTGGCGCTATATAAATAATAATAAATCGTACACACATAGATACTGCAATATTTCCAATAGTCACTAGAGGGCCAGACATATACAGTTATATTTCTAACGGTCACTAATGGGCCAGGATACAGCTGTATCTCTAATTGTCACTAATGGGCCAGGATACAGCTATATCACTGATAGACACTAAAGGGATTTGTGGATGGGAATGCACAAATGCAATCTGACACATAGTTACTCTCCCCCCACACACAAACATACATACATTCCAGACACATTCATACACCATACACCTTGTCTGGGCAGAGGAGACACAAGGGAGCCTAGGGCAGAGAAAAAAGTAAAGATGGGGCAGAGAAAAATGTATACATTTGAAATAACAGCAACTATATTAAAGGACCACTATAGGCACCCAGACCACTTCAGCTTAATGAAGTGGTCTGGGTGCCAGGTCCAGCTAGGGTTAACCCTTTTTTCTGTCTCATTGACAGCCGCTAGAGGTGCTTGCGTGCTTCTCACTGTGATTTTCACAGTGAGAAGATGCCAGTGTCCATAGGAAAGCATTGTTAATGCTTCCTATGAGACTGGCTGAATGCGCGCACGGCTCTTGCCGTGCATGTGCATTCAGCCGAGGAGGAGGAGAGGAGGAGGAGAGCTCCCCGCCCGGCGCTGGAGAAAGAGGTAAGTTTAACCCCTTCATCACCATAGAGCCCGGCGGGAGGGGGACCCTGAGGGTGGGGGCACCCTCAGGGCATTATAGTGCCAGGAAAAAAGTATGTTTTCCTGGCACTATAGTGGTCCTTTAATTACAAACATTTTGCTAATAAGAGGGGTACAATGTATGAATATGGGATGCCAAGTGGTACACTGCCCTATTGGATTAATAGTAGGTCATGATACAACTATAGCTGGAATGGGGATTTTAACTTTAAAAATGTTTTGGCATATTCTGTTTACCTTCTTCACAATACTCTCCATGTTTGTTTGGATTCGAGCAAATATGACAGGCAATTCCTTTGAACTGCTGAAAACATGTGCACTTGCCAGTTCCATGAATTCCATCAACGCACTGTATTGAAACAGCAGGGTAATACATTGCAGTTATCAGCATATTGTGAAAAGTATACCAAGTATGGATAAAGAGTAATTATTTGAAGCTTTATTTTTACGGTTACTAAAATGTTAATAAAAAAAATACAACACAGGGTTTCTACAGTTACCAAGACATTTGAAACTAATTTCATTGATATCAAAAAGAGAGGGTTTTTAAATTATGGAAGAAAATATGGGCATGGTTATTAAATTACAATAAACTAAAAACTGACCATGGAATACAAAAATGTAGGTTGAAATATCCAAGCTGGATATATAACGGAGTTGGAGAATTTACAAATCAGCCAGTTTGGCCTACGACAGAGGTAAGCAACCTATGGCACTCGTGTGTGGCCATAGCATGGGATGAGGGGCAGTCCTCAATTTACTGCTCATATTAAAAGAAATCTATGCACACTTTTTTTTTTTTTCATTTTTTTTTTTTAAATAGGATTGGCATGCAAAGGACTTCAAAGTCTTGTTTTGTTTTTTCACAGTGATGTTATAAGGTGGCCTCCCCCGGCCTACAATATGCAGTTCTTTGGTGAATTCCTGCAAGTGACAGAAGAAAGCTTTATAGAAACTGGTGTCTTATAGTTTAAATTTGGTGTCTTACAATGTGTGGATCTGAAGGAGGATTTTGCATTTTTCACACATTCTTGAGCTCATTCTGTTTATGAAGATTGTATTTGTGTCAATATGTTTATGGAAATTGCCATTAAAAAAGTTATAGGGTTTCATGAATAACATAAAAAAAAAAAAAAAATGAATTGAAGCTAATACAATTTCATTATTTCTATAGACTAATATAATAATAAATATTGCAACAACTTACAACCCCTCTACCATAGCATGGATTGGTAAATCCTGCTGGACACGGTAAGCAATTAGGTCCATAGAAGCCACTACAACATCCAAATTCCTGAAACAGAAATACCCATTTATTAAAAGAGAGAATGGGGGGAGCAGTTTTATGAAACAAAGTATTGATCAAGATGAAAAAACAAGTCCCTACAACACTGTAATTTTCTATGAATGTCTCCTGTCTCATATCATTGCAGAAACGAGTACACACAGTGGGCCTAGAACAAGGGTCAGCAGGTATTAGGTCCAAAAATGACCAAAAATCCAGTGACAAGCGACCAAAGGCTTAGGAGACTGCCATTGTCCTGCATTTTGTGGAAGTCTCTCTTGGCAAAATAGGCACCTGCCTACATGTTCAGCTTACATGTGCCTAATCTGCCTAAGTATATGTTTTGGGGTTTTGGTGGCAAAGGGCGAGTATACCACTGTGTTTTTCTTGCAAAGCAGAGATATGTCACCTGGTCCCGACATCACTTCAAGAATCACATATGTGTGTGTGTAAGTGAGTGAATGTGTGTGCTTGTAATGATTCGGTGATAATACACAGAGCAGATTTGTGCAGTATGGAGCCCCTAATTTCCAGGATACTGGGACATAGGTGTAGGAGTCAAACTCCCAAGTGGTACCATCTGTCATTATAAAAAGCTAAAATAGCAGCCACCAAGGTGAAAGACAGGACTGGAACAATCCCAGGGCTGTTACAGTAAAGGCCTCCCCATATCCCATATTCTACTCTACCACATTGCACCAAACAGAACTATAAGCCTTATATGAACATGAAATACCTATACACCAACCCAGAGACTGACATGAATCCTAATTATGTCTTAATATAATGTATAATTTTTAATAAAGTGTATAATACATTTTTAAACCAGTACAGTGTGCATTAGTGGAACATAATGCCATATTTATAAACCATTAAACAGACTGGATGCTTGGTTAATGTTACACATCTGACTGTAATTAGGGTTTCTAAACAGACTCGACTAACTAGAAGTGATGGCAGATGGTCGACCCATTAGTCAATTCCCTTCATTAAAATAGATCACAGTACAAATGTGTATCTGAATGCAGGACTCTTAAAGCGACACTCCAGCCACCCAGACCACTTCTGCCCATTGGAGTGGTCTGGGTGCCAACTCTCACTACTCTTAGCCCTGCAAGTGTAATTATTGCAGTTTTTTATAAACTGCAATAATTACCTTGCAGGGTTAACTCCACTTCTAGTGGCTGTCTAGTAGACAGCCACTAGAGTGCACTTCCGTGTCCCTAGCACAGGAAACCTGTTGGACGTCCTCACGCTGTGTGTGGACCTCCAGCGTCGCTCAATTCCCTATAGGAAAGCATTGAAAAGCATTTTCAATGCTTTCCTATGGAGAGCAGCTCTAATGCGCATGCGCACTAGGTCTCCCCGGCTGGTGGGAGGGATCAGTCTCGCCCACCGGCCGAAGTAATACAGAGGAGGAGCGGCGGCGGAGGAAGCAGCAACGCGGGACATCGTCGCTGCCTTTGGTAAGTTACTGAAGGGGTTTTCACCCCTTCAGCAACCGGGGATTGAGGGGTGGGAGGGAGAGGGGACCTGCAGTGGCAGGAAAACTGATTGTTTTCCTGGCACTGGAGTTTCCCTTTAAATATGCTGCTAGAATCCAAAATGTTTTCAGTTATTGACTCTTGCTGTACTTACCGTAATCGTACGATTGCAGTTTCTGGCACAGCCTAGAGTTGTATTATTAGCAGGTCCAAGGCTGCATTCTGTGTCTATTGTTCCCTGAATGTTGGAATACAAAACAAGAGGTTGGATATGTTTATTGTTTGGTTAGTGATTTGTAGTGACTTATATTGACATACTTTACCATATCAATAGTGTCATCGGGGCACGTTGAGATTAAATCACAAGCTGAGCATTCACCCTGAAATAAAAAATATATTATTTTTAATAAAGCAATCCATTTTGCCAAACTTTATATTGTAAATCTTATTAAACTGACTGGGAGTTTTTGTGTGGAATGCTAGTGTGTATAATTTAACACAGCAAATGTGATGTCAGCGTGTGAAATATAAGCCATGGATGTATTTATCTGGTATGTCAATAAGTGCAGCAGCAAATGGACTGTTAGGATGATGTAAAAAAAATGGGTGCGCTGGGCAAATTTATTACAGAAAACAGGAGGGACATTGGGATGTACAGAGAGGGGAAAAAAATATTTGATCCCCTGCTGATTTTGAGGATTTGCCCACTGACAAAGAAATGATCAGTCCATGATTTTAATGGTAGGTGTATTTTAACAGTGAGAGACAGAAAAAATCCAGAAAAACGCATGTCATAAAATGTTATAAATTGATTTGCATATCAATGAATGAAATAAGTATTTGATCCCCTATAAATCAGCAAGATGGCTCCCAGGTGTCTTTTATATAGGTAACAAGCTGAAATTAGGAGCACTCTCTTAAGAGGAGTGCTCCTAATCTCAGCTTGTTACCTGTATAAAAGGCACCTGTGCACAGGAGCAATCAATCAGATTTCAAACTCTCCACCATGGCCAAGACCAAAAAGTTGTCCAAGGATGGCAGGGACATGATTGTAGACCTACACAAGGCTGGAATGGGCTACAAGACCATCGCCAAGCAGCTTGGTGAGAAGGTGACAACAGTTGGTGTGACTATTTGCAAATGGAAGAAACACAAAATAACTGTCAGTCTCCCTCGGTGTGGTGCTCCATGCAAGATCTCACCTTGTGGAGTTTCAGTGATCATGAGGACAGTGAGGAATCATCCTAGAGCTACAAGGGAGGGTCTTGTTAATGAAGACTAAAATCCTGCAGCGCCCGCAAGGTTCCCCTGCTCAAGAAAGCACATGTACAGGCCCATCTGAATTTTGCCAATGAACATCTGAATTATTCAGATGAGAACTGGGTGAAAGTGTTGTGGTCACAAAAATCAAGCTCTTTGGCATCAACACGGTGGTGTTTGGAAGAGGAGGAATGCTGCCTACGACCCCAAGAACAACATCCCCACCGTCAAACATGGAGGGGGAAACATTATGCTTTGGGGGGGTTTGTGAAGATAACAGAACAACTGCACCGCATCAAAGGGACAATGGACAGGGCCATGTACCGTCAAATCTTGGGTGAGAACCGCCTTCCCTCAGCCAGGGCATTGAAAATGGGTCGTGGATAGGTATTCCAGCATGACAATGACCCAAAACACACAGCCAAGGCAACAAAGGAATGGCCCAACAAGAAGCACATTAAGGTCCTGGAGTGGCCTTGCTGGTCCCCAGACCAGAACATCAGTATTGATACCTTAATGACTTAGAGAGGATCTGCAAAGAGGAATGGGACAAAATCCCTCCTGAGATGTCTGCAAACCTGGTGGCCAACTACAAGGAACGTCTGACCCTGTGCCAACAAGGGTTTTGCTACCAAGTACTAAATCAAATGGGGTAAAATACTTATTTCACTCATTGACATGCAAATCGATTTATAACTTTTTTTACATGCGTTTTTCTGGATTTTTTGTTGTTGTTGTTATTCTGGCTCTCACTGTTAAAATACACCTATCATTAAAATTATGGACTGATCATTTCTTTGTCAGTGGGCAAATGTTCAAAATCAGCAGGGGATCAAACACTTTTTCCCCTCACTGTAGTAATGTAAAACATAGGGATTGAAATTGACGGATAGAATGAGGGAGTAAACTGTATGATACTTGGGGTTGTAGGTCTATAAATAGCAAGATGACGGAATGATGGCAGAACTAGCGGATAACTGTAATGTAAATGGGGAAGTTAAATGGCAAGGGAGTGCATGGATTTAACAATATAGTTGGTTTGTTAGTTATGTATAAAGCATACGCGGACATGTCTTGAGACTACTTGAAGCATTCATTGTGTTGAGCTATTTCAATTGCTTTTGTTTGATTTGTTCATTGCAAACAGCTGAAAGTCTGTAAATTTTGACAATTAACCTGATTTTTAACAGGAGTTGAATCATTTTGAATACAACTGTGTGTGTGTGTGTGTGTGTGTGTGTGCTTGTGTGGCGATGTGTGTCTCTGCATGTGTAAGTGACAGTGTGTGTAAGTATGTATCTGTGTGTATGACAGTATTACTATCAGTGTGTGTTCTTCATGTGTATATGAGTGTGTATTTTTGTATGGATCTGACTTGTCACTTGTGTGTGAGTCTGGCAGGGCTTATCTGTGTGGGTTCATGGCAAGGCGTACATTTGTGTGTGTGTTTAAGGAAATATGTATCTGTAGGGCAATGCAAAGCTGTGCCTGTGCATATTATTATTATTTTCATTTATATAGTGCTAACTGCAGCTTTTACAAATTTATCAATAAATGAGAAAATCACAAAATATTACATGAACAATAGGTCGATGGGGACCCTGCTCAAACAAACTTACAATCTTGAAGATGACAGTGTATCTCACTGTGCATAGCTATCTCTATTTCTGTGCCTGGCAGTGTGTATCTGTGTGTTTGTCTTGGATGCACACTTGTATGTGTATTTTTGTTTGAGAATTTATATTGGTGTATGAGCGCGTGCATGTGTATATTTGTGTATATTTGTGTATATTTGTGGGTCTCTGCTAGTGGGTTTCTGTGTGAGTTCTGTTGTACATGTTTATTTGAGAATATTATGGAGGCCCAACCTTTGTAAAGAGCCCCAACATTTCTAAAGTCGTTCTTGTTTATAGGTAATTTGCTGCATTTGATTACTGGGCAATAAATAAGTTCTCAAAAATAATAAATGGTGCATTTTAAAGACAATCCATTAACATTGGGGGAATAAAATTTACCTAGATGCTATGTGCAGATATTACCAGGGGTTCTTTCAGAAAAAAATAAGATCAGTTGTATGCTTAGCCTGACTAGGTCGCATGCACTAATTTGATAACATTGCACAAACAGCCTGAAAAGTATACTATACAAATTTCTTTTCAATAAGATGAAGAAGTGGGAGTAATTAGAATGACCCTTAAAATTTATAATTAAGTCAATAGGTAAAAATAAGATAATGAAACTAACCTTAATAATTTCATAGCGTGTTTCATTGCAGCGATGAGGTAGAATTGGCAGTATACTTTTTGGCATTAAAATTCCATCCAAAGTGTGAATGACTCCATTAGAAGCAACTATATCACTGCGGTCAATTGGTATTCCAGATTCTCCCAGTAAAATTCTCCCCTGTTTAAAGACAAAACACATTGCATGTTGAACTTTACTGGCTTATTTACAACCTGCTAGAGTTGTCAACTGGTCCTGCATATATGCCACTTCATTATAAAGTTGGGCATATATAATATGTGCTGATCTGCTTTTTTTTCAATTTTTTTTTTCTCATTCTTTTTCTGTTTTACAACTGTCAAATTGCATACTATAAAGACATTGAAGAGAGTATCCAGAAAACATAGTGATGTTATTAAAATTACATATAAACTCATTAGAAAGTAGAAAATACAAATACTAAAAAAAAAAAAAAATAGAATTACTTAAACTAGTATTTCTATATATAAAATCAATATAAATGTGTGGATCAAAATGATACAATGTGAAACACATGAGCATAAATGTGTTTATGACTCAATCTATTGTGTAGACCTTCTCATGCTGCCAAAACAGCTCTGATGCATCAAGGCATGGATTCCACAAGACCTCTGAATGTGTTACGTGGCATTTGACACCATTAGTAGCAGATCCTTTAAGTCCTGCAAGTTGTAAAGTGGGGCCTCCTTGGATCAGATTTGTTGTTCCCACACATCCAACAGATGCTCAAATGGAATGAAATCTGGGCAATGCTAGTAAGCTAGCTCAGTGGGCTAATGCATCAACACTTGAATCTGTTCAACTCTTTGCTGCAAGTTCAAATCCTGAAAGGGTCAACTCAGCCCTTAATCCTTCCGAGGTAGATAATATGAATACCATTAAATTGGGTAATAGTAACATCCATGGATGTGGGGCAAAAGTAACATCCCCAGGATGTACTTGAAAACCAGAGCAATCTGAATGTACTTTTCCTGGTTAACTCCTTAACCCCTTAAGACCGGAGGGCGTACTATTACGTCCTCTAATAGGCGGCTCTAAACGCCGCCG
>OW240919.1:150787798-150874960 GCA_933207985.1 Pelobates cultripes
TTTGTTTACATTTTGTTTTGTTCACAACGTGTACATTTGGCTCCGTCCTTAAGGGGTTAAGGACGGAGCCAAATGTACACGTTGTGCACAAAACAAAATGTAAACAAAACCTGGCATTTGCGCTACATGTTTGTCCAACTGTAATTCACCTCTTTCATATTAAATGCACCCACCCTTATTATATATCATTTTATTCAGGGGAAAGAGGGCTTTCATTTAATATCAAATATTTAGCTATGAAACATAATTTAATATGAAAATAATGGGAGAAAATAAGATTTTTAAAATGTTTTTTAGTTCTACATGACATTTTAACTGTCAATGTCATAATACTTTTTGCTTTTACTGCAATAAAATACACATATTTGTATTCAGCAAAGTCTCACGTGTAAGACAGTACCCCCTATGTACAGGTTTTATGGTGTTTTGGGAAGTTACAGGGTCAAATATAACACGTTACATTTGAAATTGAAATTCGCCAGATTGGTTACGTTGCCTTTGAGACTGTATAGTAGCCCAGGAATTAAATTTACACCCACAATGGCATACCATTTGCAATAGTAGACAACCCAAGGTATTTCAAATGGGGTACGTCCAGTCTTTTTTAGGAGCCATTTGGTCACAAACACTGGCCAAAGTTAGCGTTAGTATTTGTTTGTGTGTGAAAAATGCAAAAAACCCCAATTTTGGCCAGTGTTTGTGACTAAGTGGCTACTAAAAAATACTGGACATACCCCGTTTGCAATACCTTGGGTTGTCTACTATTGCAAATGATATGCCATCAGAGGGGTAATTTTCATTCTTGGGCTACCATAGGGTCTCAAAGGCAACGTAACCAATCTGGCGAATTTTAATGTGAAAAAAATGAAACACAAGCCTTATATTTGACGCTGTAACTTTTGAAAACACCATGTAACCTGTACATGAGGGGTACTGTTGTACTCGGGAGACTTCGCTGAACACAAATATTTGTGTTTCAAAACAGTAAAAAGTATCGCAGCAATAATATCGTCCGTGTAAGTGCTGTTTGTGCGTGAAAAATGCAAAAAAGTCACTTTTACTGGCGATATCATCGTTGTAATACATTTTACTGTTTTGAAACACTAATATTTGTGTTCAGCGAAGTCTCCCGAGTAGAACAGTACCCCCCATGTACAGGTTTTATGGTGTCTTGGAAAGTTATAGGGTTAAATATAGTGCTAGCAAATTAAATTCCCTTTACTTTCGGCATGGGTTGTCAGGCAGGTCCCGCTAATTGTAATTAATTAAGATACCTAATTATGTAAAAATATCACATAAATATATATGTAGAATTAATATATGTATATATATACGTATGTGTATATATATATGTGTATATATATATATATATATATATATATATATAATTTTTTAAAAATATTTTTATTTATATATAGGTATATATATAGTGATATATATATATATATATATATATATATATTATGTATATAGATATATATATATTTCGTTCTACGTGTATTTTGATATAAATATATATATATATATATATATGTATATATATATATATATATATATATATTAATATCACAATACAGTTAGAACGAAAGAACACACATCTATATATTTTTTAATTATTTATTTTTAAAAAAAATTAATTTTATTTTTTAACGTATTTACTTTTTTTATATTATATATAAATATATATATATAACAATTATATATATATATTTAATCAGTATCAGTCTACGTGTAATTTGAGATTATATTTACTATTAATAGTAAAATACACCTAGACAGTGTATGAGTGTGTATGTATATGTGTATATATATATATATACTTAGATCATATATATATATAATATATATATGATCTAAGTATAAAATTTTTTTTTTTTACACTTTATTAATTTTATTTAATTTGATTTCCAGCCAGCAGGGGGACTACCTGTCATTACAGACAGCCCCCCTGCTGGCAATGCAGCAGCCAGCTATCCTGGCCATGTGATTGTGAGGTCCTCGCAAGGACCTCAATCTCACATGGCCAAGGGGGCTGCAGGAGGGAAGATCTGCCGCGGTGGGGCTCCCTGGGAGTCCCCCCAACCGCGATCGCCGGCGACCGGGTAAGTAAAGAAAGACCAGAGGTAAGGCGTAATAGTACGCCCTCTGGTCTTAAGGGGTTAAATACTTTGTTATTATTATTAATTTGGAGACCAAGACAACACCTGGAACTCATTGTCATGTTCCTCAAACATATGAACAATTTTGCAGTGTGCATAATGCTGCTGAAAGAGGGCACTGCCATTGCATCAGGGAACAATACATTATACTTTATAATCAGTTTTATATATATATATTTATTTATTTTTTCCCCTATTTGCAAATATAGTAGTATAGTACATAATAGAATGTGCTTGATAATTAAAAATGAATACTTGACATACTTACATTTGCAGTGATGTTAATTTTTATCATCTCATTGGCAGAAGTTAAAATGTGAGGCATTGTGAGGAGTTTATCTATAGTGACCTGAAACATAATGTAAGATTGTTGAGACATGTGTATACAGTTATAGAGGGAATTTCCATATACAAGACTATAAGATGTGTCTCGCCAGGTGTTGTATTTCCTCCCCCCCAGCCTCTCCATGTTTCTCATCCCCACCACAAGCCTGTCCATGTGTCTCACCCCCCTCTCCTCCACATGTCTCCCACCCCTCCACTCAAGCCCCTCCATGTGTGTCTCTCTCACCCCTCCCCCAGCAGCCTCTCCGTGTGTCTTCCCCCTCCCCGAGCCCCTCCATGTGTCTCCTCCCTCCCCACGGACCCTCCATGTGTCTCTGTCCCAAATCCCCTGCGGCTTCAACATTTGTCTCTCTCCCCCCCCTCCCCTAGCAGCCCCTCCATTTGTCTCTCACACCTTTCCCCTCCAGCTCCTCCATATGTCTCTCTCCCCCTTCCCATCCATGTGTCTCCCCCTCCATGGTACCTGCTCACTGCAGTAAAGGTACCCATCTGGCAGGAACTGCACTCTCAATGAGCACTTCCTGTTAGACAGCTCGTCCACGCTACACACAGAGTCAGGAGGGGAGCAGCACAGCACAGTGCTTCCACTCCTGCCGGTCAGCCTGTGATCCTACACCCGGGCCGGTGCTGCAGTGCACAGGCCCTAAAGGTTTGCCAGTGCCCCCCTGTATGACCGGATGTTCTGAAGTCTAATATACTGCAGAATTGAAACAACAGGCAGTAATTGTGCAGGGCCTTGTCCATCCCATTACTGTCTTGGTCTGTGCCTTGGCTTGTGGCCTACACTCTCTTTCCAGGCCTGGATTGGTCATTGGAATATTTCCTGGTGAACTTAAAGAATGTGGGGCAGATCGGCTGACAAACTATAAGTATGTATGGTGTCCTACCTCCCCTGGCTGTGATTGACACAGCCTGCATGAAAACAAAATGTTTTCAATCAGATGTAACCTTTTAAAAGTTCTTATCTCCTGCTCTGTAAATTGAGCTTTAATTACTTACAGCAGGCCACTGCAGGGTCTAGTACTCTATTAGCAGAGCAGGGGATACGAAATTCTAAATTAAACAGAATTTGCAATAATAAAAGGATGTGTTTAGGAAGGCTGTGTTAGTCACATGACTAGAGCTGCACTGATTTAACTCCTTAATGGCTGTGAATTGAGCAGTTAGACCTCAGGGGTATGATCTATACACCAAAATTGTTTCATTAAGCTAAAGTTGTTTTGATGACTATATAAAGCATGTATTAATCTACATTGGGGACCATAGATTTGTAGGAATCCTGGGGATCTTTACAAATTATGTTCATGTCACGTTCATAACGTTTGCAGAATTATATGTTGTCATAACTACTGACTCCAGCAACCTCTACCCAGCGATCCCATTTATTCCAAACAATGTGTGAGTAGGACTATTAACACAGATGATCTGTGAGATCTGTGAGTTCTGAAAATATTGTCCCTGACCAAAATATACTTTACAGACAGGAGCATGATGTTGATGCCTAGAGCCTCCATAGTGCATTTTATAGAGCAGATTTATATATACTTGTTGCAATAGATCAGAGGATGTACTGAGGATTCACAATGTTGCATATGATCTGTGTTGTACCAAGGGGTTGCAGAGCTTTAGCCAAGCCTTAGATTTTTGCCGTTCTCTATCACAGTGCATTATAATGAGACATATATTTCTGATATGTACTTACAGCTCCTGATATAAAGATATGGTGCTTTACCAACTCCAACAATTTGTGTTTGCCCTAAAAAATAAGATTACATTAATTTCATAATTTGTATGTGTAGCATTTGCATATCATTAAAATAGTTAATAACTAATCACAGCATACAACCTTTTGTAAAATGGCAAGTACATAACAAAACAAGTGAGCTGATATGTAACATACAAATATACTATAAAAATATATAAAAATACTAATGTAACATACAAAGACATTTGTAATATAAGTTGTGCAAATGTTCATTATTACATTAATTATATCACTAGTTCTGCACTTATCGTGACAATGAAACACAGCATACATGCCAAATCTCATGGAGCTGTTTCTCAGACTTTTTTTTAACCCCTCTGATTATTGCAATAAAAGTCAACAAATCTGCAGGAATTAATAGATCATTTGGCTGGTGTGGTTTTTTAAAAAAAATTTAATTATTTTTTTTTTTACCTTGAATGTTCTAGGTAAGAACAGATGGAACAAATTTTGAAAATATGTATTTTCAAAAAATATCTATAGGGTACACAAGGAGGTCCAGATTTAAGTGCAAGGAATAAAACATGGTAGTGTAGAAAAACAAAAGGATCACTAAAATTGAATCACTTTTTATACAGTGTGCATCTCAGGACCAAAAATGGGTCACAAATGAAGGAAAACAGGGACTCATAAAACAATACCAAATGTGAAGGTGATTGTTTTTATAGTTTTACCATAACCATACTCCAGCATTACAAAATAGTTTACTCTTCCCAGACATTTTTACCCATTTAGACAATGCTAATTCTTTGGGAGTGGTCTTGTTTCATGCACTCGACAACCAAATACCACTGCCTGCGTTCGTGCGAACAAGATAGCCACCAACTCAGTTCCCACTTGTTTGTGCATACGAACGGCGGCCACCCAGCCGAACACTTAGAATCCATAGTGTGAGAACAATGATGGAGGTGTCAGGAGAGCTCAATACGGGTTAACAAACTCAGAGGTGGTCTGCAGTTTGTGGGTTTGTTTGGTTCCTGAACAATACAGGGAAACCACACAACGTATTTTGAAAGGTCTTTAATATTGGCCCATAGTGCTTGGGCAGGCTGCTAGCCAGCAGGCTCCTCCAGGTGTTAGTGGCAGAGGTAACTTTGCTACACTTTTCTTTTTGAGTAAGAGAGGGATTAACTCATTAATGTTCAGTTTCTGACAATATTGTACTTGTACTTATTTTATAGCAGAAGATATTAAAAATAGCAATAAAAGTACCATGTACGTAATCTGGGAACATTCCTGATAGAGCTATAACTAGCCTCAGCCAGCGTAGCAACCTTGCAATCTGTAATGTTATTCTCAACAAAATATACTTAAAATGGGGACAGGACACCTATTGTTAAGCATGAAACCCGGTGTACCACGTTTTCTCTAACATCTGTTGGGAACAGTAGGTGTAACATGATGTAAACAGATAGGGGCCACAAATTAGCAAAACAATTATTTTCTTATTGAGTTTAACATGATGTGGTTGGTTTTCTAATGCCCTCATGCCATACTTTCAAGTCAGTTTGTGTCCCATAAAAATGCAAATGAAAGCTTAAATTATCTCTGAGGTAATTATAATGTTATGTAAGATGAAGATACAATGTGCCTTACACCTGTACGGGACAGAAATAGAACATTCAGGGTACAAGACCACATTAGTCAAAAAATCCACTTCAAAGATACCTGTCATCATATTGTCTGTTAATTTTTAAAAGTTCATTGCATTCAATGAAATGTAATGATCTAATTTTTAAATGATGTATATTTATGTTTGAGGCTATTTCACAGTGTTTTAAATCTGGCTAAGCAGCCATGTTTGGTCAGGTTCTATTGTTATCTGACCAACTGCTTCTCAACCAGTCTACCTTTATTTTAGGTTGAGCAGCTGGCTGATACCAATTATTCTTTAAACACTTTACCTAGTGTTATGTGTATCTTCCTTCTATTTATTTATTCCACACCTAGTTACTCACCTAATACACCACTAACACTCCTCTCTTCTACTTAATTATCACTCTCCAGTTTTATTTCTTCCATATTACCCTCCTACCCTACATTATTCAGCTAATATCTATCACGATTCGGGAACCTAACACGCTAACAGATCACAGGAAGGAAGGGTGCTATACCAGTCCTTAGAATGGCCGGGTTAAGCACACTAAGAATAGTCAGGAGACAAGCCAAGTAAAGGGAGCCCAGAAAATGGGAGAACGAGAAACAAGCCAAGGTCAAAGGAGTGGAGAATACAGGAGAATCGGAATAACAAGCCAAATAATCGGTACCCAGAAAACAACACGAGAAAACTGCACTACAGGTATCACAAGACCACAACAGGGCACTGAGAGACAGGAAAGGTAAGTATATATCAGCAGTGCTTAATTCTGATTGGATAATTTCCAATCAGAATTAATATTCATACGTGGGAGATATTTATACCTCCCTCTGTGATTAGAGTACTGTGGCTTTACATAAAAGCCGGGACTCCCAGCGTGCAGCGTTACACATGCTGCCGCTGGGAGGCAAGGAGGAGGACGCGAGCTGCTGCGAGGGGAGGCTGCACGCCGCTCGCCCACAGGTAAGAGGAACCGTGACAATATCTTCTTCTTTAGCTTTATCTGTTAGCAACACCTCCTATGTTATCTTAAAATACTTGGACTAAATGGACTAAATTCCATCCTCTTCAGTCTTAATCCTCCACAATTTCTCCATTGCCATTTTATTATGTCAACAATCTGCTAATCTTATCACCTCTCCGGGCATTTTCCAGCATCCTTATTCATCATTTAGGGTGTAATTTTCTATTCCTTATTCCTTCCTATGCAAATGTCCATGTTTACGCTTTCCATATATCCTAGTGTCATGTTATTCATTTTGTTTGAGGTGTTTGCCCGAATTGTAGCTAAACTTTGTATCACATTGGGTTTTTGTTACACTCTATTCTTCTTACCTTAGTTAAAAGATAAATTAGGCGCCCATCTCTTATAGAATCCACTGCATTATTGCTAGGAACGAACACAGTGAATGATCCATGACCATTTAATATTGAGGGAAGATCGCAATTCTGCAAAAGCAAAAATTTGGATTGGTGAAATACTATTTAAGCAATTATTTTTTAATGTACTGTTCTCTAAAAATTGGGACATAACGAATGTCTGATCTGAAATACTCAAAATGAAGAACTGTACAAGGTGATAATAAGCGTAGCTATATTTGTGTATTTTTAAGTGTTCATCAATCTCGGAACCATTTTAGAACCAGCTAGGTTCCTTCTAGTAAGTAAACTTTTGGCAATCACTGTTTTGCCAACTCCTCTTGCAAGAGTTCATTACTAGGAGAATGGCTGTTCCAAATAGAAGTCATTGGCCAATAGTGTAACTCTCACCAGCCTCACACCATTCATTACTCTGCAATGACTTATGATTAACCTAACCCATTATAATGTCACCAGAACGTATCATATGTTTACATACAAACATTGGCTGAACTACCCTCACCATTCAAGTCCTTCATCTGGATCTATTGCTAAACCCAGGTCTGTTTGCTGTCATACATACACACAGCAACCCTCACTACATCCATCCTGCAATTGACTTAAAATGTCTGCTGGCCATATATGTAAAATTCTGCATTTTTACTTTCTCACTGTTATTGTAATACTTGTAGGTGTATACTGTAATAATGTTAGGTGTTCTGCTTTGCTTAGCTCTGCTCCATATCAATAACCATCAAGCCTGCCCAATTGCAAGGCTCTCTTCCCTCAATAATTGTTTACACTGACCTCCTTTCTCTTTCTCCTCAAAGCAGATAGATAGCCTTTAATCATCTTTCATTTATGACTTCTTTAGCTCCAGCTTTCTCAATCTCCTGGCTCTTACTGTAACATGGCTCTCCACCTCTGGCTGTCCAACTCTTGCTTGCCTGTCTTAGGAGCTCACTAGTATTTACTAGCAATGTGCCCTGCTATACTTTTTCTTTTGCCACTAACATATGTAAACACTGTATTTTGTATTCATTAATTATTTGTGACTAAGTCAATGCCAAAACTCATCATGCTAAATTGTTCTCTGTTGTGAGGAGCAAAGAAAACTCATTTGGGGCATAGATAACTCAAAACCAATGTTATGCCTTTAAAACCAATATATTCTTTTGGCTAAACAAGTACAAGCACAATGCAAAAATATAATAACTTTTCTGATATTTACTTGTCTACTACATATCGCTAAAATATAAGATAAAAAGCAAATCACCTCTAGCATTGTTTCAAACCGGCTGAACTGTTCATTTGTAGCAAGAATGTCTCCAATTGTCATCTAGATAATGTAAAAATAAAATTAAGAAATGCAATATAGGAGATATACTAGTTTATTTTGCAGAACATAACTAGTTATTAAAGAGAAATGTTTATATTCAGGAAGTGAGGAAAAACAGAAAAATAACTGGTAAGACAATAAGCGAGAAATGTATTGTTTGTCTATGGTACACTTTTTGAGTGGCTTATTTTATATAATTATGTTTTTAAAGAGACATTATAATCACCATAACAACTACAGCTTATTGAATTTGTTCTGGTGAGTAGGATCATTCCCTTTAGACTTTTTGTTGTAAACACTGTCTTTTCAGAGAAAATGCAGTGTTTACATTACAGCCTAGTGCAGTGCAGTGTTTAAATTACTGTGATAACACTGGCCACCCCTCTGATGGCTGCTAGAGGTGCTTCCTTAAGCAGTCCTGACTAGTGTGCAGGACTGCCATTCAGTGTCTCCACCCTCAGCATGCAGACACTGAACTTTCCTCATAGAGATGCATTGATTCAATGTAACTCTATGATGAGATGCTGATTGGCCAGGCTCTACCCCTGATCTGCCTCCTTGACGGTCTCAGCCAATTCTATGGGGAAGCATTGTGATTGGCTCAGTCCACCACTTCTGATGTCAGTAGACAGAGGCAGTTGTGGGGCAGAGCCAGCAGATACAGACTTAAATACAAGTAATATTTTACTATATTTAGGGAGGCAAATGGGGGACAAGGGGAGCCAGATGGTGGTTTCAACACTATAGGGTCAGAAACACATGTTTGTGTTCCTGACCCCGTAGTGTTCCTTTAATTAGATTTCAAATTAATTAAACCTAAAAACTGTGCTCGGCAACCATGGGAGTAACTGCCAGGAAAGGGGGATCCACCTCATAGTGATAGTGCATTGTGTATTTTGTACATATATGGTTTATAATGTAGTGGGCAATAAATTACATAAGGTGCGCTGTGCCTTTAATCTAGGCACAGTGCAACGTATATTGTTCATATTATACTTTTTATTTAGTGTTTTGGATTACATAGAAACATAGAAATACAGAAACATAGAATGTGACGGCAGATAGGAACCATTCAGCCCATCTAGTCTGCCCAATTTTCTAGATACTTTCATTAGTCCCTAGTCTTATCTTATAGTTAGGATAGCCTTATGCCTATCCCACGCATGCTTAAACTCCTTTACTGTGTTAACCTCTACCACTTCAGCTGGAAGGCTATTCCATGCATCCACTACCCTCTCAGTAAAGTAATACTTCCTGATATTATTTTTAACCCCTTAAGGACTGGACTGTTTTTGCGATGTTGTACATTTGCAACCAGGAATATTTTTACACTTTTCTGGTGTTTGTGTTTAGCTGTTATTTTCCGCTCTCTCATTTACTGTTCCCATACAAATTATATATTGTTTTTTTCAGGACAAAAGGGGCTTTCTTTACATACCATTATTTATATAATCTCATGTATTTTAATTTAAAAAAAATAAAAAAATATGATGAAAAATTGAAAAAAATACATGTTTTTTGACTTTTACTTGAAAAATCTTTTACTCATCTACAAAAGCGAATGAAAAAAACAGCTAAATAGATTCAAAATTTTGTCCTGAGTTTAAAAATACCCAGTGTTTACGTGCTTTTTTGCTTTTTTTTGCAAGTTATAGGGCTATAGGTACAAGTAGGATATGGCGGTTTCAAAACAATTTTTTTTTAAATGTATCAATAGTGACATTGTAACACTATTATCTGTCATAAATCTCTGGAAAACACTCCACATGTATATATTTTTTTTAAAGTAGACAACCCAGGGTATTCATCTAAGGATATTTTGACACTTTCTATGCAGCCATTTTACCACAAGTCTTTGCCAAACTTTGCATAGATAGTTGTTTTTTTTGTTTTTTTCACATACATTGCAATTCAGGTATAAACTTACAGATCCTGTTATGTCTTGCTGCCAAAAAAACACACTAATATATGTTCAGCAATATCTCCCGAGTACAGTGATACCACTCATGCATAGGCTTGTCGGATTGTTTGGGGGCTAAAAGGCCACATTTGGCAGGTGCGCATATCCATTTTTCAACTTGGAATTTTGACATGTAGTCAACCTGCGCACATGTCCTATTTGGGACATTTGTAAGGCCGGCCAATGTATTTTACCCCCACCAAACCATATATTTTTGGAAAGTAGACACCCTAGGGTATTTCAAATGGTGGTTTTTTAACACTTTCCATGCACTAATTCTACCACCAGACATTGTCAAACATTTAGGTAGTCATTTTTTGTGTGTTTTTTTTCACACACATTGTACTTTAGGCATGAATTAACAAATCGTGTTATGTGTCACTGCCAAACAACACGCCAATATGTGTTCAGCAACATCTCCTGAGTACAGTGATACCACCCATGCATAGGCTTGTCGGATTGTTTGGGGGCTAAAAGGCCACATTTGGCAGGTGCGCATATCCATTTTTCAACTTGGAATTTTGACATGTAGTCAACCTGCGCACATGTCCTATTTGGGACATTTGTAAGGCCGGCCAATGTATTTTACCCCCACCAAACCATATATTTTTGGAAAGTAGACACCCTAGGGTATTTCAAATGGTGTTTTTTTAACACTTTCCATGCACTAATTCTACCACCAGACTTTGTCAAACATTTAGGTAGTCATTTTTGTGTGTTTTTTTTCACACACATTGTACTTTAGGCATGAATTAACAAATCGTGTTATGTGTCACTGCCAAACAACACGCCAATATGTGTTCAGCAACATCTCCTGAGTACAGTGATACCACCCATGCATAGGCTTGTCGGATTGTTTGGGGGCTAAAAGGCCACATTTGGCAGGTGCGCATATCCATTTTTCAACTTGGAATTTTGACATGTAGTCAACCTGCGCACATGTCCTATTTGGGACATTTGTAAGGCCGGCCAATGTATTTTACCCCCACCAAACCATATATTTTTGGAAAGTAGACACCCTAGGGTATTTCAAATGGTGGTTTTTTAACACTTTCCATGCACTAATTCTACCACCAGACATTGTCAAACATTTAGGTAGTCATTTTTTGTGTGTTTTTTTTCACACACATTGTACTTTAGGCATGAATTAACAAATCGTGTTATGTGTCACTGCCAAACAACACGCCAATATGTGTTCAGCAACATCTCCTGAGTACAGTGATACCACCCATGCATAGGCTTGTCGGATTGTTTGGGGGCTAAAAGGCCACATTTGGCAGGTGCGCATATCCATTTTTCAACTTGGAATTTTGACATGTAGTCAACCTGCGCACATGTCCTATTTGGGACATTTGTAAGGCCGGCCAATGTATTTTACCCCCACCAAACCATATATTTTTGGAAAGTAGACACCCTAGGGTATTTCAAATGGTGGTTTTTTAACACTTTCCATGCACTAATTCTACCACCAGACATTGTCAAACATTTAGGTAGTCATTTTTTGTGTGTTTTTTTTCACACACATTGTACTTTAGGCATGAATTAACAAATCGTGTTATGTGTCACTGCCAAACAACACGCCAATATGTGTTCAGCAACATCTCCTGAGTACAGTGATACCACCCATGCATAGGCTTGTCGGATTGTTTGGGGGCTAAAAGGCCACATTTGGCAGGTGCGCATATCCATTTTTCAACTTGGAATTTTGACATGTAGTAAACCAGCGCCCCTGTCCTATTTGGGCCAATGTATTTTACCCCCATCAAACCATATATTTTTGAAAAGTAGACAACTCAGGGTATTTTAAATGGTGGTAGTTTAATACTTTTCATGCAATAATTCTACCACCAGCCTTTGGCAAACTTTTGGGTAGTAATTTTCTTCATGTTTTTTTACACATACATTGTACTTTAGGCATGAATTAACAGATCCTGTTATGTATCACTGCCAAACAACACCCCAATATGTGTTCAGCAACATCTCCTGAGTACAGTGACATCACCCATGCATAGGTTTGCTGGGTTGTTTGGGGGCTAAAAGGCCACATTCAAGACTTGTACATATCAGTTTTTCAACTTGATATATAGGTATGCTTGGCCTATCTTCAGTTTGGCATATTTTTGCATCCCCCCGTTAATGTTAACATCATGAAAGTTTATATTTTTATAAAGTAGACATTCCAGAGTATTGTATATGAGGTGTTTTCACATCCTTCCCCCAACCATTGTGCTAAACAAATTTCAGAGAACGTGCATGGTGGTAATTTTTTAATTCTGCTTTTTATGCACACGTCATCTGGTTTTGGCCAGCCAGTTATATGTTACTACCATAAAACTTTTTTAACCAAATGTGCAGGTATCAAATGCACCTTTAGCAGCATTCTCTAAACTAACTCCTGCAAAAAGAATCTAATTGGAGATTTGGGGGGAAGGAAACTGACTAACTAAAATTTGCTGCTTTCAAAAGAAAAAAAAACAGTGCAAAGGGGTGTCTGTCCTTTTCCTTTTTTATAACAGACCCAGCAACATTTCAGGGGATTTGTTTTTTTTTTTGCAGTTGGCGGTATCTTAAAAATAAAATGTCTGGACTCCTTTGGCACCGTTGTTGGAACTTGACCATCTCCATAAATTATTGTGGAAATCAGCTTGAACTAAAATTGGAGAAAGGTGGTTCTTTCTGAATTCATTTTTTTTTAAAGAGTAAAAATTAATTATGTGTTGCTACTTGCATCAGGTAGATAGCCACCTTTTTATACCAGGCTTTTGTCTTTCTTAAGATAAGATATGGCTGCATCAGCTGATCAGCCAAATCAACACCCCCATGTGCCTGTTATAAGCCCTGATGCACACCGGTTTTGTCTGTACCCTGCCTCGGACAGTGACGTCTGACATGCCCTCGTTATGGATGGTTGTTAGCATGTGAACATCCTTCCTGTCCTTAAATTTTATTGCAAGCACTTTAGCTTTGTGCAGACCTTTACATTCACTTTTTTTTTTGGCCTCTATAAAAGGTCTGGGGAAATCCTTGGCATATCTTCTCACACTGCCACAGGCCAGTATCTAGAAACCCTAAAGAGTTTGAAACAAACGGACAATGCTATAAAAATTGTCCACATAAAGGTGGTAACCCTTATTGAACAAGGGGATCAGTAAGTCAAAAACAAGTTTCCCGCTTGTCCCCAGAGAGTCAGTACAGCCAGGAGGGTCCAGTTGACCATCTTTCCCCTCATATATACGAAAGGCAAATGTATAGCCACTTTCGCTCTCGCACAGTTTGTAGAATTTTACGCCATACCTAAAGCGCTTTGAGAGGATGTATTGTTTGAATCCTAATCTCCCTTTATATTTCATTAACGATTCATCAATAGATACATTTTTTTGAGGAGTATAAACTTCAGTAAATTTGTGCTGAAGATGGTCTACCAGTGGGTGTATTTTATGAAGCCTATCATATTGGGTGTGATCTCTGCGGTGACAGAGGGTATTGTCATTGAAATGTAAGTATCTCAGCAGCAGCTCAAATCTTGTTCTAGACATGGTTTGAGAGTACACTCGACTAGAACAGATTGGGTTGGTGCTCCAGTAAGAGCAAATTGATGGCTTCTTTATAATCCCCATGAGAATTGTAAGAGCCCAGAATTTTTTAAGTTCAGCGACATCTGTGGGATGCCAAGCACACTCCTCCCTGACTGCATAGCTATCTGGATTGGTATCAATAAATTGGGTAGCATATAAATTAGTCTGGGGAGCAATCTCCTCCCACATGGTATCCCCTAAAAATAGCTCCATATATTGCATAGGGGAGAAGTCATCCACATTGACATTAATGCCTGTGTTGGCACTAAAAGGGGTGATTTGGGGCTCAGCTAACTGTGGAGAAACCTGTTCCTCCTCCACATTCGGCGTAGCAGAGAAAGCACAGCTTCTTTTTGCAGCCAGCTCACACACAGATGACATGTCAGAAAACTGACCTGGGTCAAAATCGGACGCAGTGTCAGTGGCGTCAGAGTCTGGCTAACACAGAGTTACTAACACACAATTTTTTTTTATTTTATACTAAAAACAGACTAAAACTGATAAAAAACAGACTAAATGAGACTAAAACTTCTGTTAGCAGCAATCTGTAAACTAACTCCTGCAAAAAGAATCTAACTGGAGATTTGGGGGAAGGATACTGACTAACAGAAATTTGCTGCTTTCAAAATAAACAAAAAAAATAAATCAGGAACAAGTATTATAAAAATGTATTTTCTGTGTGGTAGACCTTAAAACATGCTCCAATACACAGTCCAGGTTTTGTAGGGCAATCGGGACAGTGAAAAGGGGTGTCTGTCCTTTTCCCTTTTTTATAACAGACCCGGCAACGTTTCTGGGGGTTTCTTTTTTTTGGTGTTGGCGGTATCTTAAAAATAAAATGTCTAGACGACTCTTGCACTGTCGTTGGAACTTGACCATCTCCATAAATTATTGTGGAAATCAGCTTGAGCTGAAATTGGAGATAGGTGGTTCTTCCTGGATTCATTTTTTTAAAAATTAAAAATGAATTATGTGTTGCTACTTGCAACAGGTAGATAGCCACCTTTTTATACCAGGCTTTTGTCTTTCTTAAGATAAGATAAGGCTGCATCAGCTGATCAGCCAAATCAACACCCCCCATGTGCCTGTTATAAGCCCTGATGCACACCGGTTTTGTCTGTACCCTGCCTCGGACAGTGACGTCTGACATGCCCTCGTTATGGATGGTTGTTATCATGTGAACATCCTTCCTGTCCTTAAATTTTAGCGCAAGCAGTTCAGCCTTGCGCAGAGCTTTGCATTCCCCTTTTTTTAATTTGGCCTCTATGAGAGGTCTGGGAAAATCCTTGGCATTTCTTCTTACAGTGCCGCAGGCCAGTGTCTGTAAACTATAAAGAATTTTAAACAAGTGGACACTGCTGTAAAAATTGTCCACATAAAGGTGGTAACCCTTATTGAACAAAGGGTTCAGTAGGTCCCAAACAAGTTTCCCAGTTGTCCCCAGAGAGTCAGGACAGCCAGGAGGGTTCAGTTGAGCATCTTTCCCCTCGTATACACGGAAGGCAAATGTGTAGCCACTTTCGCTCTCGCAAAGTTTGTACACTTTAATGCCATACCTAGACCGCTTTGAGGGGATATATTGTTTGAACCCTAATCTCCCTTTGTATTTCATAAGGGATTCATCGATGGATAAAGTTTGTTGGGGAGTATAAACTTCAGAAAATCTGTTCTGAAGATGGTCTACCAGTGGGCGTATTTTATGAAGCCTATCATATTGGGGGTGATCTCTGGGGTGACAGAGCGTATTGTCGTTAAAATGTAAGTATCTGAGCAGCAGCTCATATCTTGGTCTAGGCATTGTTTGGGAGAATATAGGAGTCGAACAAATTGGGTTGGTGCTCCAGTAAGACCGGATTGATGGCTTTTTTATTATCCCCATGAGCATGGTAAGAGCCCAGAATGTTTTAAGTTCAGGGACATCTGTGGGATGCCAAGCATGCTCCCTGACTGTATAGCTACCTGGATTGGTCTCAATAAATTGGCTAGCGTATAAATTAGTCTGGGAAGCAATCTCCTCCCAGATGGTATCCCCTAAAAATAACTCCATATATTGTATAGGGGAGAAGTCAACCACATTCACATTAATGCCTGCGTTGGCACTAAAAGGGGGGATGTTGGGCTCAGCTAACTGTGGAGGTACCCAGTCCTCCTCCACATTCAGCGTAGCAGGGGAAGCACAGCTTCTTTTAGCAGCTGGCTCACTCACAGATGACATGTCACTAGACGTGCCGCTAAACTGACCTGGGTCAAAATCGGACGCAGTGTCAGTGGCGTCAGAGTCTGACGCCAGCATGGTAAGAGCCCAGAATGTTTTAAGTTCAGGGACATCTGTGGGATGCCAAGCATGCTCCCTGACTGTATAGCTACCTGGATTGGTCTCAATAAATTGGCTAGCGTATAAATTAGTCTGGGAAGCAATTTCCTCCCAGATGGTATCCCCTAAAAATAACTCCATATATTGTATAGGGGAGAAGTCAACCACATTCACATTAATGCCTGCGTTGGCACTAAAAGGGGGGATGTTGGGCTCAGCTAACTGTGGAGGTACCCAGTCCTCCTCCACATTCAGCGTAGCAGGGGAAGCACAGCTTCTTTTAGCAGCTGGCTCACTCACAGATAACATGTCACTAGACGTGCCGCTAAACTGACCTGGGTCAAAATCGGACGCAGTGTCAGTGGCGTCAGAGTCTGACGCCAAGAAGGCATATGCCTCCTCCAAGCTGTACATGCGCTGCATGTTTCACACCAACAGACTAAACTAACAAAATACTAAACACAATATTTATTTATTTATTTTTTAAAACACTAAAACAGACTAAAACAGACTAAAACAGTAATCCCTAAACTAACTCCTGTTAGAAGAATCTAATGGAGATTTGGGGGAAGGAAACTGACTGACTACGACAGGCTATGACAGACTATGACAGACTAAAACAGACTACGACAGACTAAAACAGACTAAAACAGACTAGACAGACTACGACAGTCTAAGACAGTCTAAGACAGTCTAAGACAGTCTAAGACACAGATTTTTTAAAATAAAGTTAACCCTTAAGGGCAAAAAAAAAAATACAGACAGTAAAAATGCACTGTCTGTAACAGATCTGGCAGGGAAGGGGTTAAAATAGGATTTTTATTAACTGCAGATACTTTTTAATTTTCACAGGAACAGCTGCTGCAACAAACTATCAGGATCTCTGTCTCTCTCCTCTCACAAAACGCTACAGAGAGGAGAGAGGCAGAGATCAGTGTCAAAGTGAGTGTTTGTAACACCCACTTTGACACCAGCCAATTGTGAGCGATCGCGGATCGCTCACACGCCGTAATTGGCTGTTACTATCTGCCTGGGATGCCGGGCAGATAGTAACAACGGGATTTCGGCGGAAGCGATCTCTGATCGCTCCCGCCGCCCGTTTTCCGTTAGGACGGTTCAGGACCGTCCTCGATCGGCAACGCAAAAATGCCGAGGACGGTCCTGAACCGTCATGCGTCCTTAAGGGGTTAAACCTTTGTCCCTCTAATTTAAGACTATGTCCTCTTGTTGTGGTAGTTTTTCTTCTTTTAAATATAGTCTCCTCCTTTACTGTGTTGATTCCCTTTATATATTTAAATGTTTCTATCATATCCCCCCTGTCTCGTCTTTCCTCCAAGCTATACATGTTAAGATCCTTTAACCTTTCCTGGTAAGTTTTATCCCGCAATCCATGAACCAGTTTAGTAGCCCTTCTTTGAACCCTCTCTAAGGTATCAATATCCTTCTGAAGATACGGTCTCCAGTACTGCGTACAATGCTCCAAGTGAGGTCTCACCAGTGTTCTGTACAATGGCATGAGCACTTCCCTCTTTCTACTGCTAATACCTCTCCCTATACAACCAAGCATTCTGCTAGCATTTCCTGCTGCTCTATTACATTGTCTGCCTACCTTTAAGTCATTCCAGATTATTACACTGATTGCTGCTATGTAAAATATATTCACAGCGCTATTGTTTGTATTGTACAAAACTATGCTGTCTCAGAAAGGAGTCAGATTTTTATATATGGTGAAAGTGCTATTGCACCAGATTTTTTAAGCATCCTACACCAATGCCAGCAAAGTTTCCTTTTTGCAAGTCCTTCACATTCATTTGAACTGCTTTGCTACAGAATATGCTGACAAAAGTGAGGTAAATTAACTCCAGAACTGTAAGTAAACTATCTATTGAACTAATGGCAAACTATGTGGAATTCAGGGTAAACTCAGTGCTGAATGTGTAGTAAACTTGTTACATGCTGCTAAATTTGAACGTAAGGGACACTGTAAGAAATATGACTAATTGCAGAAATTGCATCTTCTGCAGATACATTATTAAACCAAAATGTACACACTCAAGATAAGGTGCTACAGCAGTTAAAGAAAATTAATGTATATAAAGCTCCAGGGCGTGACAGTGTTTACCCACGAGTACTTAAAGGACCACTATAGTGTCAGGAAAACATACTCATTTTCCTGGCACTATAGTGCCCTGAGGGTGCCCCCACCCTCAGGGTCCCCCTCCCGCTGGGCTCTGGGGAGAGGAAGGGGTTAAAATCTTACCTTTCTCCAGCGCCGGGTGGGGAGCTCTCTGCCTCCTCCTCTTCGTCTGAATGTGCATGCACGGCAGGAGCCGCACGCGCATTCAGCCAGTCTCATAGGAAGCATTCATAATGCTTTCCTATGGACGCTGGCGTCGTCTCACTGTGATTTTTTTAGAGGCAATAGCATACACTAAGCAATATGACGTAATAGGCATACCAGAAACATGGTGGGATGAGACACATGACTGGGCAGGTAACTTAAATGGGTAAACGTTATTTAGGAAGGATAGGGAAAAAAATAAGGGTGGTGGGGTATGTTTGTATGTCAAACATGAGTTAAAGTCAAATCTTAGGTATGTGGAGTGTGACGAGGAAAATGTAGATATCTGCTTGGGGCAAAAGGAGGGAAATCAATTATTGGTTGGCATATGACATAGACCACCTAATTTAAATATTAATGAGGAAGAACAGCTGTTAGAGCAAATTGGGAGAAGCTGGGTAACACATTCATTATTGGAGATTTGAATTACCCGGACATAAATCAGGATAGAGGGACTAGTACTGCAGCAAGGGGAATCAGGTTTTTGAATGTGTTAAATGACAGCTTCATGTCACAACTGGCACAAGCACCAACTAGAAAGGATGCTTGTCTGGATCTCGTCATAACAAACAATGTTGTGACCAACATTCAAGTAGGGGACCATTTGGGAAATAGTGATCACAATATGGTACTTTTTGAAATAAACGCAAAAAAGCAAAAGCACTAAAACGTATAATTTAAGGCTCCAGCATGCAGGGGGCGGTGCTATAAACCTCCCAGTTGCAATGCATCCTGGGGAAACTTGTTTGTATTGCGAAATAAATTTGTAAACAGAGGTATTATTTTCAATGGATTTTCATTTGTAAACCGAAAATTATGTTAACCAAGGCATTTGTAAACAGAGGTCCCACTGTACTTGGAATTTGCCAAGGCATTTGATATGGTTCCTCACAATAGGTTAGTGTTTAAACTAAAAAAAAATGGTCTAGATGAATATTCTTATTCTTGGGTAGAACATTGGATTAAGGATGACCAGTTGTTATTAATGGCAAATTTTCAAGCTGGACAAACGTGGTAAGTGGTGTCCCACAGGGTTCTGTTTTGGGACTGCTTTTATTTAACATATTTATAAATGATCTTGCAATAGGCATTGAAAGCCATGTTTTAGCGTTCGCAGATAACACAAAACTTTGTAAAGTTATAAAATGTGAGCAGGATATTGCTTTGCTGCAGAGGGATTTAGATAGATTGGGGGACTGGGCACTAAAATGGCAGATTAATTTTAAAGAAGAAAAATGCAAAGTTATGCACTTCGGGGTTAAGAATGCACAAGCAACTTATACACTAAATGCTAGTGATTTAGGGGTAGCAACACACGAGAAGGATTTTGGAACTGTTATAGACAACAAATGAGGCAGCAAAATGCAATGTCAATCTGCTGTTGCTAAGGCCAGTAAGGTTTTGTCATGTTTAAATAGGTGCATAAATTTTAGGGATGAAAATATCATTTTGCCTCTTTAGAAATCGCAGGTAAGACCACACCTTGAATATGCTGTGCAATTTTGGGCACCTGCTCTAAAGATTATCATGGCACTAGAAAAAGTGCAGAGACGAGCTACAACATTGATAAAAGGAATGGAGCATTTTAGTTATGAGGAAAGGTTAAAAAATTTAAATCTCTTTAGTTTGGAAAAATGGTGCCTAAGAGGGGATATGATAACATTATACGAATATATTTGGGGCCAGTACAAACCTTTATCTGTAAATCTATTCATAAATAGGGCTATAAATAGGACAAAAGGTCATGCATTTAGGCTGGAAGAAAGGAGATTTAGTCTAATGCAGAGAAAAGGTTTTTTACAGTAAGAACTATAAGGATGTGGAATTCTCTGCCTGAAGAGGTGGTTTTGTCAGAGTCTATACAGATGTTTAAATTGAAATTGGATAAATACTTGCAAAAACATAACATACACTGATATCATTTCTAATTTTAGAACATGACAGGAGGCTTTGTATTTTGCATAATCTCTCTGCAAAACATTGCAATAGGGTATAAAAGGCCCCTACCCCTGTATCACTCCCTCTTTCTTTGCTGCTTCAGCCAAGGCACAGGTCAGAGTAATTTGTTCTGAGCAGACTTTATTACATTTACATATTGTACTTGGATTTAGTTTCCTGGTTACTATTTATAATTGTTTGCCCTCCTGTTCCCTCTCCTGTCTTACCCCTTTATTTCTATATCTATTGAATGTTCATTTGGGGGCATGAGCCTTAGCTTTGCTAGTTTTCCACTTACTCCCATTAGTCGTGCACCATGTTTTTTTTTTGCTTTTTCAAACAGATATGGGGCTAGCCCTACGGGTCTGGGGGAGCTTGGGGGACTGAACGTCCATAGGAAAGCATTACTCGCGCGGCTTGAATGCGCGCGCAGCTCTTGTTGCGCATGTGCATTCGGAGCTGAGAGGCGGAGGGATCCCCAGCGCCAAGGGAGTCCGAAGCTGGAGAAAAGTAAGTGCTGAAGACACATACACACTCTCACGAACAGACGCATACACACTAGCTAACAGACACACACATTTACTGACAGAGACACACTCAGCGACATACATACACACTCACTTACAAAACATACATTCTCACTGACAAACACACACTCACTAACAGACATCAAACAGACTCACTAACAGACACACACAAACACACTCAGTAACAGACACACACAGTAACACACTCACTGACACTAACTAGCAGACACACACAATAACAGACACACTCACTGACACTCACTAGCAGACCCACACACTAACACACACACACTCTAACAAACACACACACACACACACACACACTAACACTAACACACACATGCTTTTTTAAAATTGAATCCCCAAGCCTCCTTACCTTTGGGAGTGCTGAGGGGATTCCCTGTGGTCCAGTGGTGCTGCTGGGCTCCTGGGCAGCCGGTCACTGGGCGGGCAGGCAAGCTGGCTGGCGCGCAAGGGAGCACTCTCCCCTGAGTGCTCCCTCTTCAGCTCCCTCGTGCGCTGCGTACTGATGCCAGAGCCGGAAGATGACGTCATCTTCCGGCTCCGGTATCAGTGCGGTGCGCAAGGGAGCTGAAGATGAAGCACTCAGGGGAGAGCGCTCCCTCGCCTGCCCGCCCGGTGATACCAGGGCCAGCCTCGGGGGGACCTGAGGTGGCCAGCTCCTGGGCCCCACAGGAGAAGAGTCTGGTCACAGTGGGAACACACCGGGTTGCAGGGGCGGTCGGTATGTACGCCACTGTCACCAGGATGCTTTCCTTACACTAACAATGTTCCCAAGGGGTGAAACCCCATCTTACTAAGGGGTGTACCCCTCACATAGATAAGTATATATAGTCTCTCATTATTGGGGTGACCCCCTCTTACTACCTGGGTGACCCCTCACTCACAGATGTGCATTCACCAATGGATTACTATGCACTTTATTACTGGGGTGACCTCCCTTACTCCTGGGGTGACCCCCCAGTCGCAGATGTGCATTCCCAAAGGGATTACTACGCACACTATGCACTTTATTATTGGGGTGACCCTCCTTACTACTAGGATGACCCCCCACTCACAGATATGCATTCACCAATTGATAACTATGCACTTATTATTGGGATGACCCCCTTACTACTGGGGTGACCCCCCAGTCGCAGATGTGCATTCCCAAAGGGATTACTACGCACACTATTATTATTATTGGGGTGACCCTATATCGCTAGGGTGAACCCCAGCATATTTATTTATACACACCAAGTAATGGCAAGCAGTTTCTAGGGGTGACCCCCTTTAAGCTGGGGTGTCCCCCCCAAGCACTCTAACGTCACTTAGACACCATAATAGGAATAACCCCCTTCTTGGTGCTATATATGGACTGCATCCCGGGAAAATGCCATGCCACATCAACAAGGCCTCTAGGGCCAAGCACCCATATACAAAGGATAAGGGAACGATACCATGACAGACCCTCAAAATAATTAAAGGTGAGTCTGGAAACGGACCCCCAATATGTCTGAAATATTGTTCAAAACGACCTAACTCCCCTTTATAAGGAAGATTCCTGAGACTCCACGGTCAAAGGAGAGGTCTCCTACAAATCCGCGAACAGAGAAGAGGACGGTATTTCCGAACCCCCGAGGTGTTCTATGGTTTGACCGCCGCATGGTCGGAAAACACACAAAGAGGGGCCATATGACATGATTCATGCACTTCTAGTCACAAAACCTAGGAAAACAAGACGGCGTGTTTGACTCCGGGTCACACGCCCTCACTCACTTCTCCCCAACAACATAGCACAACACTAGAGAAAACTATAGCAACAAGCTATACGCATACTGAACACTACAAACAGGGCATAGGGACCCTTTCCAAGTTGGACACTAAACTCATAGAGTTGGGGAAAAGGAAGAGGGTCCATCTGGCTAATGATATCATGTTCAGAGAGTGGTTCCTAACGTTACTGAAGAAACAGGTATATTCGTAAATTTCTCCTGTTTCAACGCTCTCATGGTGTAACCACGGGCAACGGTCTACCTTTTTTTCTCACATTGGGAAGCAACCTCTACGGATGCTGGAATACTCCAGACGGTCGGAGGATAGGTCATAGAATGCATCTATACTCCCGGGCAGAACTACCCAGTAGGGTAACCTAGCTCCGTGATCTGATACTTCATCAAGATACCTGTACAGCCCTTGGGGGTCAAAGTTCACCTCTTCCTCTACGGGTATCGTAGGACCACAAACCTCAAAGATGAGGAGACTTACACCTTATTCCAAGAAGCACTGGGTAATTCGCTCCGGACGTCACCGGTTAACCCAGCGATAATTTTATGGTCAAAAGTAGTCAGGAGAATACCAACCTGGCACCATCCTACACCTACCCAATGTATCCTTGGGGGTGGTCACTTCAAGATAGATGGTACTCATCTGCTGGGAGATCTCCCCCACACCAAAGATGGGTTCACTCATTTGGATTGGAGGGACACCTATCTGTCCATGGTAGTCACACCAGGGACCTATCTGTTCCTTTGGTTTCATTGACGGGACCGAACGAGTCAATTCACATGTCTATCGCTAAGGGTTCAACCCATGGTACCTCAAGAAACTCCTATAGCCAGTCATGGCGCACCATCGCCACAAGGGAATCCGTTGCCTCACCTATCTAGACAACATGCTGGGATTCGATGGCTTGCATGAAAGGACCGGAATTCGCATGGAGATGCGTTACTTACGCCACAAGAATTCCATTCCCCTTCGGTTCCTGGCCAGAGGGATGCGACTCCTTCCCTCTTTTGCACAGGCGACCTTCCCAGGGTCTACACTACCGAGCTAGGCAATACCTTAAAGCCTATTACATGGACATGGTACCCCTAGGACCACTGGATGCTGATGTCAACGGAGGGGTGAACGAAGAGTCATGATGGCTCCCACATATACCAACATGGAACGGCAGAGCCATCTTCAGATCCGTACCAGATTTCAACAATCAGCCTCTATGGGTAGGAGCACATACTCCTACCGGAGGCCCATCGTCTGGGAAGGAGACAACTGGAGGCGGGATCACCTGCAACCTACAGCTAGCCTAGGACATGTCAGATTGTTGTATTCTTCTAGATGGGGACAATATCTCAGCAATCTGAGACATGAACCGCCTGGGCGGAGTCTGGTCTCGGACTCTTTTAGTAATAACGAAGGACATTTACCATTTCTAACTTCGACACAAGGTTACTCTCCAACCAGAGTTGAATCAGGAGATCACCTAAATCGCGGACTGGGTTTCGTGCCAGCAACTGACAATGGGATTCCTTGGTATACTATGATACTAATGGATCGGCTTCTGGACATCAATGCGAACAGAGGATGTATGTCTCCAACCTGGACCAATGCAAGGGTCCTCCTTCTCGATGCTGATGAGAGTCCTTGGTCACCGTCACATCGTGTAAACCTAGGTGACACGCACCTCGCCAATACAGCAGCATCAAAGGGGCTTCCCAGACCTGTTGACTCAATTTCTGGACTTTCCACTGCCCCTTCCATTGTCTTTCATTTTATCGACAACCCACAAGATACCATTGGAAACTTTGGCGGCTCACATTCCACTTCAGGACCTTTCGTATGTCGCGAAGTGTCATACGATCCAGAACCAGTATCAAAATACACTTGGTTATGGGTCATAGATGTGGTTCTCTATTCCCTGTAGGTTTGGCCAACTGTTTTGGATCTTCACTCCAACAAACTCTTGGGGAAGCTCATACTACTTTCACGTTATGTGGCGGTGTCTACACCTGTTCGGCCTTCACAATCGAGCCAGCCTCTCCTTTTGTATACAATACCTTTTTTCATACCGGTGACAACCACCACTTTAGCCTGGTGGGTAGTTGACTATTGTTCATATGGTTGTGGAGATCGGTTTTATTGGTCATTCAGGGCGCGGATGCATCTCGGGCATCCACAGTGCATGTTTTTTTTGCCAATATTAGTCGGTTTGGTCGCGGGAAGAGACCTTCAGGGTATTTTACTTCCTCAGACTCTTTATGCATCTTGTGTTCTCTCCATAGCATTAAAAATGCAAAATACCAAGCCTCCTGTCATGTTATAAAATTGTAGATTATGCTAACGCAGTGTACCTATAATCTTAATTTTATTAAGGACAGGAGGCGAGTATTTTCCCACCCTTTTTTCCACTCCCTATTTATTTGATTCCTTGGTTTGTACTTCAATAAAGATCTGAATTCAGGGGTGTGTGTTTATTTCATTATTACATGGTTTATTTTATATCACACATCTTGAGATTGCGATTATTATCTGTTATGATTACTTATTACATATAATTTGACTATATATATTAATGTATTTATCCTCAACTACCTATTTCGGTTACAAAAAATGTATTGTCTCATTTGGTAAATTCCCCTTTTTTTGTAAAGCGCTGTGGAATAAGCTGGCATTATATAAACAGCAATAATAATAATGATGATAATAATGACAAAAAGTTAATTTCCAAGTCACTTTCACGTCTTGTTTCTTCTCAGTTTGATTCTTCTTCATGGATAAATACATGGGATCGTCTTCACACTCTACGACAATCATTTGGGATTCAGATCGTTTACAGTCTGATTCTTCATTGTTATCGTTGTTTATTGTAATTACAGGATATGTTTATGGTTATATCGCATCAAAGAAAAAGGAAGTGATACAGGAGGAGGGGCCTTTTATACCCTGTTGCAATATTTTTTTTCACTAAACTTTATTGTTAAATCTGTGCTGCTGGAGTTTTAGTAAAGAGAGATTATGCAAAATACTCGCTTCCTGTCCTTAATAAAATTAAGATTATAGGTACACTGCGTTAGCATAATCTACAATTAGTGGGGTAATAGCTGCTTGATCCAAGGAGAAATCTGACTGCCATTTTCGGATAAAGAAGAAATTTGGTTTTCTAGTTTGTTGCAAAATTGGAAACGCGTTAGACTGGGTTTTTTTGCCTTCTTTTGGATCAACAGCAAAAACATATGTGAGGAAGTCTCTTTTCAGCTATGTCACTATGTAATTTCTGAGAGTGCTGGGCTAACCTGCCCAAGCATTTTCAGTGAATCTCCATTGTCCACTGAGAATTAAACTGGCATTGATAATGTGAAAGTGTTAATTGTAACCTTTTCAAGTGGTCCTACTCACCTTTTGTCTTACAGCCATACCCCCCCAAGGAAGGTATGAATTGAAACAAGTAACCTATGATTACTTACATTATTGGATTGCCCAATCAATGCATAGTTTTGACTTTTTTACACTTCTTTTAAACATTTTATTGCTCTCACCTGTTACATACACAAAACATTAAAATGAGTACCTTTTGATTTCCTAAGGTTTCCACGTTGCCCAAAGTAATAGGCTTGTCAATAAAATGAATAACTCCATTGGATGCAGGCAGATCACTTTTAATTATTGTGTAGATTTTGTCAGGTTCAGATAGCTTAGTAAATTTCTGGGGAGAAAGGTTTAACACATATTTATATATTGAGAACAGCTAACACCACTAAAACATTCTTAACTGTTTTTGTTTAGTTTTGTTTACATTAAAAAGCCTAATTTGGTCGGGTTTTGGAATCATAAAAAAGTCCGGGGATTATGACGGTTATATTCCTCTAATACGTTTTTAAACAATATTTATATTTTATATGACACACTTGTTTTTAAATAGGATATAGCTAAAATTATAGTTTGGGGTAAGAGCCCTGTACTAAGATTAGAGCCCCATACTACAAAGGGTCCTTTTGCAGAGAATACTGTATGAATTGCATCACTAATCATGCACACGTAAACGGTATGTATTTGTACAGAGAACATAGAGACAAAGAAAGAGAAAGAGTAAGAGACAAAGGCAAGGTTATTCACCAAATTGAGAATTCAAAGTAAATTTCAAATTTAACCCTTTAAGGACTTAGCCAAATGTACACGTTGTGATCAAAACAAAACGTAAACAAAAACTTGAATTTGTGCTAAATGTCTGTTCAGGCCTAATTCGCCTCTTTCATATTATATGCACCCACACTTGTTATATATGATTTTATTCAGGGGAAACAGGGCTTTCGTTTAACATCAAATATTAATGTATGAAACATAATTTAATAGGAATAAATATCAAAAAATGGGAGACAATAAGAATTTAAAAAAAAGTTTTAGTTCTACATTACATTTTAACTGTGAATGTCATAATACTGTTTGCTTTTACTGCAATAAAATACACATATTTGTATTCAGCAATGTCTCATGTGTAAAACAGTACCCCTTATGTACAGGTTTTATGGTGTTTTGTGAAGTTACAGGGTCAAATATAGCATGTTACATTTTTCAGTTTTTTCACATTGAAATTCGCCGGATTGGTTACTTGCCTTTAACGCAGTGTACCTATAATCTTAATTTTATTAAGGACAGGAGGCGAGTATTTTCCCACCCTTTTTTCGGTTACAAAAATTTAGCCCAGGAATAGCCCAGGAATGAGAATTACCCCCGTGATAGCATACCATTTGCAATAGTAGACAACCCAAGGTATTGCAAATGGGGTATTTCCAGTCTTTTTTAGTAGCCACTTGGTCACAAACACTAACCAAAGTTAGCATTAATTTTTGTTTGTGTGTGAAAAATGAAAAAAAACTAATTTGAATGCCAATTTTGGCCAGTGTTTGTAACTAAGTGGCTACTAAAAAAAATCTGGAAATACCCCATTTGCAATACCTTGGGTTGTCTACTATTGCAAATGGTATGCCATCATGGGGGGTAATTTTCATTCCCGGGCTACCATACGGTCTCAAAGGCAACCTAACCAACCTGGCGAATTTCAATGTGAAAAAACTGAAATGCAAACCTTATATTTGACTCTGTAACATTTGAAAACACCATAAAACCTGTACATGAAGGCTACTGTTATACTCGGGAGACTTCGCTGAACACAAATATTAGTGCTTCAAAACAGTAATATCTATTAGAACAATTATACAGTCCATGTAAGTGCCATTTGTGTGTGAAAAATGCAAAAAATTTCACTTTCACTGACGATATCATCGTTGTAATACATTTTACTGTTTTGAAACACTAATATTTGTGTTCAACAAAGTCTTCCAAGTAAAACAGTACCCCCTATGTACAGGTTTTATGGTGCCTTGGAAAGTTACAGGGTTAAATATAGTGCTAGAAAATTAAATTCCCTGGACTTTTGGCCTGGGTTGTCAGACAGATCCCGCAAATTGTAATTAATAAAATGACCTAATTATGTAACATTATTACATAAATATATACGTAGAATTATTATATATATATATATATATACATATGTGTGTATATATATATATACACGTGTGTATATATATATATATATATATATGTATATAATTTTTTTAAATTATTTTTATTTATATATATATATATATATATATATATATATATAGTGATATATGTATATACTTAGGTATATATATATATATATATAATTTAGTTCTACATGTATTCTGATATCAATATATATATATTAGTTTTAAAATACAGTTTGACGAATTTACACATATATATATATTTATTTTTTTACTTTATTTTTTAACGTGTTTCCATATTTATTTATTTTATATTTTATACATATATATATATATATATATATATATAATGAAAATTATATATATATATATATATATATTTAATCAATATCATTGTACGTGTATTTTGATTTTATATATATATATATATATAATTATATATATATTAAAATACACTTAGACAGTGTATGTATGTATATGTGTATATATAATAAATATATATATATATGTTCTAAATATATATTTTATTTTAAACTGTAACATTTGTATTTTACTTTTTACAGGCAGCAGGGGGAGTACCTGTCATTACAGGCACTCCCCCTGCTGGCATTGACATGGACGGCTATGCAAAACCTCGCAATCACATGGCCCAGGGGGGCCGAAGAGGAAGGAGGGGGAATCACTGGGCTCCCAAATGAGTCCCCTTATCGTGATCACTGGCGTTTAGAGCCGGGTCCCCAAGGACGGCATAGAACGCTGATCGCCCTTAAGGGGTTAAAGCCAAAGTATCAGAAATATAAATTGTTGACTTTTTCCAGTTGAGCTCTAATGCCATTACATTTGAAATTCACATTCATATTTTCTCAACTATCCACAGATGCTTTTATTTTCCAATAAACCTTGATCTATTGTGATTTATTAATAATGCATTCTCTATTGATACAGGATAACAGTGAGCTGTCCATTTTAGAATAATAATGACAACTCAGGATGTTACACACTCCATATTAAGGAAAGTGAAGATTTTATATACAGTGAGGGAAAAAAGTATTTGATCCCCTGCTGATTTTGAACGTTTGCCCACTGTCCCGACAACTCAAATAAGGTTTTTTTTCCTTCTGTTTTACTTTACTCCAATACCAGTTTTCACCACTAGTGGCCTCCCTAGCTACGAGTCAAAGCACAGTCTCTCACACCTGCCTAAACTGATCTTCTGAATGTGCTATAAAAGGCCACACCCAACTAAAGGAGTTATTGTTCCGAACCTGACAAGTCTTCTGCTCCTGGCTCTTACTGAAGAAAACCTGCTCTACTCTTACTCACTTTGAACCATCCCGATCTACTCTACAATCCAGATTTATTCCAACCAACCTGCTTCATTTCATTCTGGACTTTGATAGCTTTATCGCTTTGCTACTACCTATGGCTCTCCTACCTAAAACACAACCTTCCTGGATATTACATACTTTCCTATTGTTTTCAAGTATCCTGAAAGACCCTAATTATAACTATCTGAACATGCAGTTCTGATTTCAAACCAAAGAGGCTGATCACCTCAGTTGCTAACTTATCCTGTATTACTTCATCCTTTATGTTCCTGTTATCTTAACCCCGTAAGGACCAAACTTCTGAAATAAAAGGAATCATGACATGTCACACGTCATGTGTCCTTAAGGGGTTAAACCTGTGTAGGGCATATTGTCTAAACCTTCACTTCTGTTCCTTCTACTCTAAACTATAATTCCACGTATAGGTTCATCTTCTTCCTCCAACCTATGATTTTTCTTATAGGTTTTCCTGTTTACTGCAGGTATGGCGCAGATGCACGGGGAGGCACTCTCTAACAACATACCCATCACCACTGCTCCCACTCACTTATAACACAGATTGCTCACCAGGGCTGGACCCCACGATGTTCAGGACTCTAGTCAGGGACCAACTACCCAGACTGAGACATGTCTGCTCTACACAGGGGTTGAGGGAACTGACGGACATTAGCAGAGATACAGACCACATCTTCCTAGCTCAATTTAGATATGAACAGATGCAGAGCTTCATAAAGACTCTCCCACAGGGCCAAGCCCTGAACCGAGAACTCGCACCATTTGAGCAGATATGAGTAGACCTCGACCCTGCAGGTCCTCAAATCCCGGGGGGCCTGCACACCAAAGCCTCTACTCAAGTACCATGCCTATAATGCTATATTTCGGCTCAATGCGGGACCTGCGAGTCTCATTGTTATTTCTTGTTTTGAAAATCAAATAAATATTATATTTACAAAAAAAAATACTTTAAAAAATGCTCATTACCACTACACCTGGAACAAACTAGCGAAAATACAGTAATTTTCTTTTCCTGGCTATTTATCATGGCAGCATCACTTATGGGTAGCTCCGCCCCTAACCAGATCAGGACAGGATTAACTAATAAAAAAAGAGAGAGAAAGAGACTGGAGGCATAAAAGGTCCCTCCTCCTTCCATACCTCAGTCAAGTCCAAAAGCAAGAAGGGAGGGTGACTGATGCTGCCATGATAAATAGCCAGCAAAAGAAAATTACTAGGTAAGTATGTAATTTAATTGTCCGTATTCATGGCAGCATCACTTATGGGTAATACCCAAGCAAAAACCCATGAAAGGGAGGGAAATAAATGATTCAACATGAATAGACACAAAAACTCAGATTGCTGCAAAAGGAATTCCAATTTTATTTATGTACTTCAACAGATGATAAGACACCTCTCCCAAAAGAAGTATTCATAGAATGCAGGTCCAGTTTGTAGTGCTTAATAAAGGTAGTAGGAGTGGACCAAGTAGCTGCTCTGCAGATGTCATCCGGAGGAACCTCTGCCCAGTTAGCCCAAGATGTAGCCAGGGATCTTTGGTGGAGGAGTTAGTTTGTTTCGTAGGTAGGAGTCTGTTATGACTGAAGCTATCCATCTATGTAAGGTAGAGGAAGAGGCTGCTTCTCCCTTATGAAGGTCAGAAGGAAGTACAAATAATTTTTAGGTTTTTTTTTTAATACACAGGTAACAGATAGATACTTGATCAAAGGTTCTCTCACGTCGCGTTCATGATATCGCTCTTCCTCAGGAGAAAACGGAGAGTAACAGAAGGAAGGAAGAACCACTTCCTGGAGCAGGTGAAATCTGGACATGACTTTTGGAAGGAAGTCCTCACTAGGTCTTAGGATCACTCTATCGTGAAAGACATGAAGGCATGACTCATCACTAGAGAATGCCTGGAGTTCTGAAATCCTCTTGGCCATGGTGACCGCCACCAGGAATACAGTTTTATAAGTAAGGTGTTGAACAGAGATATCCTTCAGATAATGTTTGTTGAGATGGAGTCAGAGCACTCTTCTCTTCGTTAATAATCCAACCGGGTTCCTTTAGACACCACAATCACCGAACCGGAGAAACAAATAAATTCTCCCAAGCATATGAATGCTGTAGACAGTTGAATAGGAACCATACGAATAGGTTTACTCTCCTAGCAGTCAAACTGGAACAGCATACAATAAATCCTTCCCCCAATAATGAGACGACACTTCACTTTGAGGGTTTAAAACAGGAACTCCCTGTACTGTCACATACAGTCTCTTTTATTCCCAATCCACAAACATAGTACAGCCCACAGGGCGTTACAAAACAACCAATCAATCCGTACAATATACCCAGACACTCCCACACAAAATCCTCCCCTCTGCATGTGATATGATTACTGAACACAATGGGTAATCTCATTATCACCGGCAGAGGAATACAGTTTTTACACAATATTTATAACTTCTAAAATATACATGTCACAAACATAAAACATACATTTTCATAATCAATCCATTCAGGGGAACAACATACTAAAAAATGGCATGAATCAGACCAGGGGTTCAAAAGTTAAGGGAAAGTCCTTTGTGACTAAATGAAGCATGGCTTTCCGGCCCAACCCAGTTTCAGAGTCTTCTATCCTGGAGATAATTGAGAGTAATTCAATTATCTCCCAGGACAGACACAAGACTCCATTAAGCACATGGTTGCAAAAAGACATAAAATACTTTAAAATACATAAAGTCACCTTTTACACATAAGACACAGACATTTCACATTTCCCCAGATAGCTGGAATCTGAGCGCACAAAACTACCGAATAGGGCTCAGATCCTTTTCACACAGTTCAATTGCCATGGAGCCGAAGTCTTTAACTACACAAATGGGCTCCATGGCATAGCTATCTGGGTTACAACATTCACATAAAGTCTGGTCCATAGTCCAAAGGCAAGAGGCGGGCAAGCAGCCCCCTCCAAGGACACGTGGCGAGGCCGGTTTTGCCACACTGTTTCCTTAGGTGTGCCATGAGGACCACTAGGATTTTTGAGAAGGTCCTTGGAGCAAGGCTTAAGCCGAAAGGAAGGCCTCTGAATTGGAAGTGCTGTTCCATAATGTGAAAACGGAGACACTTGCGATGGAGAGGCTAGATAGGGACGTGGTAATATGCGTCCCTCGGATGTTAGCCTTTGTTGATATTGGAAATAATAGTGGATATGGATCCCATCTTGAATGAAATGCACTTCAGAAATATGTTGACTTTCTTCAGATCTATTATAAGTCTCCATTTCCTGTTGAGTTTGGCGACCAAAAATACTGTTGAGTAGATGCCCTTGTATCTTTCTGAAGGAGAAACCTCTTCTATGACACCTTGACAAAGCAGTTTTTTGACACCGGAAATCATGGCTTCGCCTTTTTTCCCCAAGGGTATTCTTGAGCTTATGAAGGAGTTGCCTGGAGGAAAGGAGTCAAATATGATTCTGTAACCTTGATCGAGGATAGACATGACCCAAGAGTTGGATATGTTTGTGGCCTAGACAGATAGGAAATGATGAAGTCTTCCTCCTAGATAGTCTGTATGGCTCTGTAAACCTTCAGAAATGTTTGGAAGGTACTCTAGATCCCCTTCCTCTGGAGGATGTCAAGGAAGATGAAGGCTGATAGTTTCTCCAAGATGCATACCTATTGTGCTCTTTACCAGGTTGGTATGACCTATTGTCTCGAAAGGACCCATCTCAAAACGTTTTGTCTTTCCAAGAGGACGACTATGGTTATCTCTTCCCTTGAGGTAGAAAGGCTTTCTTGCTGTCTGCTGCTTTTTGGATAGCCTCATCGCGTACTTTTCCAAACAGGAGATCACCTTGAAAGGGGAGAGCGCAAAGGGAGGCTTTTGAAGAGTAGTCAGCTCCCCAAGAGTGCAACCATAGGGCTCTTCTGGCAGAGAGATAATGCCATACTTTTAGAGATGTCCAGGGATGCTTCGGAGCTGAAGTCTGCTACGAATCTGAAGTCCCTAAGGTTGTCCAGAAGGTGTTCTCTTCATACACCTCTTTGGATATATTCTTCCAGGTTGTCTAACTATACCTTCATAGCTCTGGACAAGGTGGTAAGAGCTATGGCTGGGTATAAAGCTGAGCCAAGAGAGAGATAAGCTTTTATTAGGTATCCAGTCTTTTCTCCATAGGTTCCCGTAAATATGCCATGGAGTTAATGGGAAGTGTGGTACGTTTAGCAATTTTTATTACCGCTGCATCAATTTTTGGAATAGCACTCCAAGTTTTGCAATCTTTGGAGGCAAATGGGTAGATCCTAGGATTCTTGCTTTTTAGGGTAACTTTCTTCTCTGGTCTGGCCCATTCATTGATGGTCATTTCCTTGATAGAAGGATGCACAGGAAACAATGGTTTTGAAGATCTGAGTTCTTTTCAGATTCCAAGGATTCAGTTTTCTCTTCCTGTAGTTTTAGGGTATTTCTTATTAGGAAGATGAGTTTTTTGACTGATTTGGAGTCTATGGATTTGGGGCCATCTTCCTCCTCCTCGTCAGTAAATTCCTCAGGGGATTCCAGCTCAGATTCAGATGAGGGAGAAGAGGATTCTGCTTTCTGACATTTCTTGGAGGGGGTATGTTTTGAGGAAGCTTTGAAACCTTCGGCTATGGCTTGGGATATCCAGGCCTTAAGTTCTTCTTGAGGAGAACTATTCCTGGTGTGGTTGTCTGCCACTTCTGTCATGCAGGTGAGGCATAGGTTTTTACCCTCTAGAGCAATTTTATTGCAGGCCAAGCAGCGATTGGATTTTTCCTTGTGTTTCCTGGGAGATCTATCCCGGCTCATCCTTGGGCTGCAAGATAAACAAGGCCATGTAAATAACTATGGGGCCTGTATGGCACTCTTTTATTCCCCTTATGTAGATAAAAAACTTGATCCACCTATGTTTCTTTGAACCTGAATGGTGGGAGGCAGAGGGAGAAGACATCTAAAGAAAAAAGGAGTGAAGAATTTTATTACCTTAATATGATTCAAGAGAGAAGAAAAAGAGAATTTTTTTAAAATGGGTATAAGGAATAATTCTCACCTTCAGGAGAGAAAAAAATGACTAGTCGTACCGAATAACTTTTCAGAATAGTTTAGGAACTGAAAGAACTAGAAACTTTAAGAATCAAATGAAAAGGACTGTCTCTTTAAGTAAGGATGTTTGCACATGCGCAGATTGTTTTAGAGAATGCTGAGCCGTTCGTGCCTTTTTTTAGAATAGATCGCGCCAATTATGAAAACTGAGGAATAAACAAACAGGGACTAGCAAGGAGAATCCATTAGAAAGTAGACGAACGACATAGCATTCGAATAGAAGAAAAAATGAATGATACTAATGAACAGAGAAGTCACTCATCATTGATGAATACTTTAGAAAAGAAACGAATGACCTAGTATTCGAATGGAAGAAAATTCAAATGAAATGAAACGAACAAACAGGGAATCACTTACCATATGCTAGGCTTACCCCAGGAACATGAACAAACTCCCAAAGGATTCTAACAAACATGTAAGTACACGAATTATGGATAAGAAAAAACTCCCAAATGCAGAAGGGAAAGGTCTATCTCCCATTGCCTCTAGGTTCTGTAGGGGGAACATACAGGCTTCTGATTTTATCAATGGAGCCACAACCCTCAGCATTAATCTTGATTATAAGCAGATTTAATTTACTAATTTTGAATCTGACCCAGTTAGTCACGCTCATACATGCTGTTTACTGGGTCCTTCAGGCACAGAGAGGCTGAACTGTGCGTGGGAGACCCATGGTACACATGGAAAGGTGGCCAAAAAAGAAAATTTGTTAAATACAATTTTAACCTGTCTGTCCGGTTAAGGACAGGAAAAAAGACTGAGGTATGGAAGGAGGAGGGACCTTTTATGCCTCCAGTCTCTTTCTCTCTCTTTTTTATTAGTTAATCCTGTCCTGATCTGGTTAGGGGTGGAGTTACCCATAAGGGAGGCTGCAATAATTAGCCAGGAAAATAATCTTACGCTAAGGTTCAAAATATGCCTTTTGAATTACCCCAGGTGTATTCTTTAATAAATAGTATGTATTTGTGGGGAAGTTTGAATAACCAGCTAAACTACTCCGAAATGAAACATGGATATAGCGTAAAACTTCAAAGTTAGAAAACAACTGAATGGCTGCGTCACAAATGTGCCCCTTCAACATCCACATATATCTGGCAAAGGTACATACGGGGGTATTGTTGTACTCAGATGACATAGCTGAGCAACATATGAAATATTATACAGCAGTTGCACACAAAAGATTTGCAAAATATACTGTGCAAACTCACTTTGTGTGTCAAAAAAGCAGAAAAAAAATAACCATTACACTTTGTACAAACTAGCGGAAAAATGATCCCACGCTAAGGTTCAAAATCTGCCTTTTGAAATACCCTGGGATGTCTTCTTTAAGAAATGGCCTTTATGGTGAAGCTGGAATATGTAGCCTGCTCAAGTGCTCCAAAGTAGGACACGGACGCATCAAAACCCTCCATGAATATTCAAACTTAATAACCTGAACTTGTCACAGCACTGTAACTTCACAAAATAGTTTCTAGGTCAGGGGTAGGCAACCTACGGCACTAGTGCCATGTATGGCACTCGGGGTGTCTTTCCACGGCACTCAAGGCTGCTAGAGCCAAACAGGGTCTGGCCTATCAGGAGTCTCAGTGAAATGTATCTGCTACTACAAAGATGTAGTTAAGGACAATCCTCAATTTATGCATTGCAGCACTTAGAGGAAGTGATCTCAGATCACTTCCTCCCAGCACTTGTGAATGGGAATCCACACTGTAGTAGATCAGCCCACAGCTGATGTTGCAGCTCATGTCCTTGACATGTTCCTGCCCAGGCTGGTCCCCGCTGGAACCCAGGGAAGCCACCCACACTGCTAGATATACACAGACCTGCAGAATAAGCCTACCCTCATTCAAATAATATGAACAGCCCACACACAAACATACACACAATCCCCACAAACGCAACACCAATAACAATCTATAAACATGCACACAATCCCACATGCAGCCTCTCACATGCAAAACCCCAAACAGCCCCCATACACTACCAAACACACAATGTGACATATCCACCCACACACAATTCCACAAGCAGTCCTCATACACAGCCCACATTCATATGTATCATACACGATACCATAAACTACTAATGAACGTATACAATATAATAGCTCACATACCCTCCCTATGTTCTTCTTACTGCCCTCATATTCTTCTTACTCCTCCCCCTCCCTATGTTCTTCTTACTACTCCCCCCATGTTCTTCTTACTACTCTCCCCCCTATGTTCTTCTTACTACTCACTCCCCTCCCCATGTTCTTCTTACTCCTCTCCCTATGTCCTTCTTACTCCCCTCCCACCCTCCCTGTGTCCTTCTTACTCCCCTCCCACCTTCCCTGTGTCCTTCTTATTCCCCTCCCTCTGTGTGCTTCTTACTCCCCTCCCCCCTGTGTCCTTCTTACTCCCCTCCCAGTGTCCTTTTTACTCCCCTCCCCGTGTCCTTTTTACTCCCCTCCCCGTGTCCTTCTTACTCCCCTCCCCTGTATCCTTCTTACTCCCCCGCCAATATTCTTTTTACTCCCCCCCCCTCCCTATGTTCTTCTCACCTCCCCTTCCCTGTAACGTGGCCGAGCTCAGGGTGCACTTCCTGTCAGTACAAATAATATGTATATATAGTATATATATATATATATATATATATATATATATATATATATATATATATATATATATATATATATATATATATATATATATACACGTATAATTACAATAATAAATAGATAAAATAGAATAAATAAATAAAATATTGAAACAAAATTTAATATAAATTATATATTCATATGTAATTTCATTCTAACTGTATTTTGTTATTAATATATATATGTATATATATATATATATATATTGGTAACAAAATACACTTAGAATGACATTCTATATATATCTATCTATATATATAATACAAATAACCGCAAATATATATACATAAAATATTACATTAGAATACATGTAGAATTTAAATACCTATAAATACTGATGAACAGCAAGGCTTTTGGAGATACTTTTATAACCCTTTCCAGCTTTATGCAAGTCAACAATTCTTAATCGTAGGTCTTCTGAGAGCTCTTTTGTGCAAGGCATCAGGCAATGTTTCTTGTGAAAAGCAAACCCAGACACGGTGTGTGTTTTTTATAGGGCAGGGCAGCTGTAACCAACACCTCCAATCTCATCTCATTGATTGGACTCCAGTTGGCTGACATCTCACTCCAATTAGCTCTTGGAGATGTCATTAGTCTAGGGGTTCACATACTTCTCCCACCTGCACTGTGAATGTTTACATGGTGTGTTCAATAAAAACATGGTAACATTTCATTCTTTGTGTATTATTAGTTTAAGCAGACTGTGATTGTCTATTGTTGTGACTTAGATGATGATCAGATCACATTTTATGACCAATTTGTGCAGAAATCCATATCATCCCAAAGGGTTCACATAATTTTTCTTGCAACTGTATATAATGAGGTAGGGATCAAATCGTATCCTAGTTTGCAGGCAGAGTTTGCCCTTCCGACTAAAGAGGTATTTTCGTATTTAAGGTTCAAGAATTTTTTGTTAGAAAATAAGCTGTCAAAATTAGATATGGCCTTTTTGACTTGGTTGGGTAAATTCTATTTGAATCCTAATATGGAGAGTAAATATGCTATAAAATCCTTTTATATAAATGCATATATATTAAAATTCTACGTGTATATTTAAGTAATATTTTAACATAATTATGTGATTTGATTAATTAAAATTTGATTGACATGCCTGACAACACAGGGAGAAAGTGCAGAGAATTTAATTCGCAAGCACTATATTTGACCCTGTAACTCTCCAAGACACCATACAACTTGTACATAGGGGTACTGTTCTACTCGGGAGAGTTCGCTGAACTCAAATATTAGTGTTTCAAACTGGTAAATTGTATTACAACGATGATATTTTAAGTAAAAGTTACTTTTTTTGCATTTTTTTTGCAAACGAACTGCACTTTTATGGACTATGTTATTGTTCTAATATGTTTTACTGTTTTAAAACACTAATATTTGTGTTTAGTGAAGTCTCCCGAGAATAACAGTACCCCCCAGTACAGGTTTTATGGTGTTTTGGAAAGTTAGAGAGTCACAAATAAGGCTTGCATTTCATTTTTTTTTATATTGAAATTTGCCAGATTGGTTATGTTGCCTTTGAGAGCGTATGGTAGCCTAGAAATGAGAATTACCCCCATGATGGCATACCTTTTGCAAAAGTAGACAACCCAAGGTATTGCAAGTGGGGTTTGTCCAGTCTTTCTTAGTAGCCACTTGGTCACAAACACTGGCCAAATATTAGTTTTTTGCTTTTTTCACACAAAAACAAATATGAACACTAACTATGGCCAGTGTTTGTGACTAAGTGGCTACTAAAAAAGACCACCAATCTTGGTATATATGTGAAAGATAGAACTCAGGGAAATTTGGTATCACTGTATCCATTAAAATTTGAATTAATAATTTAATATTGTTCCAAAACTGTGCAAGACGAGAGCATTCCCAGAAAATATGTAATAAAGTTCCCTTCTCCCTTTAACACCTTCAGACCTGTCAGAGGTAGCTTCATACATTCGAGACAATTTTGCAGGAACTAAATACCAACGCATTAATATTTTGCTATAAGCTTCCCAATATGTAAGGCTGTGAGATATTTGTTTAGTGATTTTTATAGTTTGATACCAATGGAATAGATCAAAGGTTTTTTAATCCAAAATATCATATAAGGCAACTTTTCTTCCCCATTTACATATAAAAGGCTTTTATACCATTTTGAAAGAGGTTTACTCTCCATATTAGGATTCAAATAGAATTTACCCAAACAAGTCATAAAGGCCATATCTTATTTTGACAGCTTATTTTCTAACAAAAAATTCTTGAACCTTAAATACAAAAATACCTCTTTAGTCGGAAGGGCAAACTCTGCCTGCAAACTAGGATACGATTTGATCCCTACCTGATTATATACAGTTGCAAGAAAAAGTATGTGAACCCTTTGGGATGATATGGATTTCTGCACAAATTGGTCATAAAATGTGATCTGATCATCATCTAAGTCACAACAATAGACAATCACAGTCTGCTTAAACTAATAATACAAAAAGCATTAAATGTTGCCATGTTTTTATTGAACACACCATGTAAACATTCATAGTGCAGGTGGAAAAAGTATGTGAACCCCCAGACTAATGACATCTCCAAGAGCTAATTGGAGTGAGATGTCAGCCAACTGGAGTCAAATCAATGAGATGAGATTGGAGGTGTTGGTTACAGCTGCCCTGCCCAATAAAAAACACACACCAGTTCTGGGTTTGCTTTTCACAAGAAGCATTGCCTGATGTGAATGATGCCTCGCACAAAAGAGCTCTCAGAAGACATACGATTAAGAATTGTTGACTTGCATAAAGCTGGAAAGGATTATAAAAGTATCTCCAAAAGCCTTGCTGTCCATCAGTCCATGCTAAGACAAATTGTCTATAAATGGAGAAAGTTCAGACTGCTCAGTGAGGTGAAGTAGAATCCTAGAGTGTCGGCTAAACACTTACAAAAGTCACTGGCAAATGCTAACATCTCTGTTAACGAATCTACAATACATAAAACACTAAACAAGAATGGATTTCGTGGGAGGATACCACAGAGGAAGCCACTGCTGTCCAAACAAAACATTGCACAAGAACACCTGGATGTTCCACAGCAGTATTGGCAAAATATTCTGTTGACAGATGAAACCAAAGTTGAGTTGTTTGGAAGAAACACACAACACTATGTGCGGCGAAAAAAAGGCACAGCACACCAACATCAAAACCTCATCCCAACTGTGAAGTATGGTGGTGGGGTCATCATGATTTGGGGCTGCTTTGCTGCGTCAGGGCCTGGACGGATTGCTATCATGGAAGGAAAAATGAATTCCCAAGTTTATCAAGACATTTTGCAGGAGAACTTAAGGTAATCTGTCTACCAGCTGAAGCTCAACAGAAGATGGGTGTTGCAACAGGACAATAACCCAAAGCATAGAAGTAAATCAACAACAGAATGGCTTAAACAGAAGAAAATACGCCTTCTGAAGTGGCCCAGTCAGAGTCCTGACCTCAGCCCGATTGAGATGCTGTGGCATGACCTCAAGAAAGCGATTCACACCAGACATCCCAAGAATATTGCTGAACTGAAACAGTTCTGTAAAGAGGAATGGTCAAGAATTACTCCTGACCGTTGTGCACGTCTGATTTGCAACTACAGGAAACGTTTGGTTGAAGTTATTGCTGCCAAAGGAGGTTCAACCAGTTATTAAATCCAAGGGTTCACATACTTTTTTCCACTGTAACATATGCACTTTACTAATGCCATTAGTTTTTTCCGAAGTATTCAAATTTAAATCTTGTATAAAGTACTTTATTACATATAGTGGTGCTAAGACTAATAGCTTTACACCTTTTAGAAATTTAGGAGTCCATTTTGACCAATGATAGATCATTAATATTGTCATAAAAAGCATGTTTTTGCCTATTGACCCATTCATTAAGGTCTTCCATAAAAGCTTTTCTATTAAATAGGGTTTAGCGCAAGCTTGTTCCAGTTTTAACTTAATAATATTAGGAATGCCCAATCCGCCTTGTAGATATGGAAGCTCTGTAAGCCTTGCTGCCACCCTTGGCGGGTTTTTTTTCCATATATATGAGTTAAACATATGTTGAAATTTTTTTAATACATTTTTTGGCACAGCCATAGGAATAGTTAGAAAAAGATACAATATATGGGGTAAGGCCATCATTTTAATTGTATATACACGCCCTAACCAAGATGTCCCCAAAGCCCCCCAGTTTTTTAGCTGATCTTTTAATTTATGTAATACAGGAATATGATTGTGCTTAATTAAGAGAGAGCTCGTTTGAGTAAGTTTTATCCCCAGGTATGTTAGAAAATCTTTGCGCCAATCGAACGAGTAAGTATCTGCTAATTGATTTATCTCCGCTTTAGGTACACCCAATGCCTTTTTTTTAAAAACATTATTTTTATAATAGGAGATCATGCTATATCTTTCCAACAGTTTTATTAAATACGGTAATGATTCTCTAGGTTTTGATCCAAATAAAAGTGCATCATCAGCAAAAAGAGCTAATTTTTTTTCCCTAATCAGGGGTTTTAACCCACATATACCAGCATGTTGTTTTATGTGTCTAATCAAGGGCTCTAAGGTTATTATAAAAATTAATGGGGAAAGTGGGCACCCCTGGCGTGTTCCATTTGAAATCTCAAATTTAGAGGATATAAAACCAGTATCCATAACCTTTGCTGATGGTTTTGAGTATAATGCCATAATATTGTTCACAAAGGATTGTGGGAAATTGTATTTCTGGAGGACATGCTCCATATAACCCCAATTCAAATGATCAAACGCTTTTTCAGCATCCAAAGCAAGCAAAATCCCTTGGTGATTATTAGTGTTTGCCCATTCTATAAGATTAATATAATGTCTTATTCTCTACTCTATTATCCTCTACTTGTCTACCTGAAACAAAACCAGCTTGCTCCTCTGAAGTAAGCCCCAATAGGATCGTTTTTATTCGAGATGCCAATACTTTAGCATATATTTTCATATCTACATTTAGGAGTGAAATGGGCCTGAGGTTGGCGCATTCTGTTGGTGATTTACCAGGCTTAGAAAGGGTTACCATAAATGCCTCTAACATTTCCGGCGGTATCGCACTTGGTGTTTTAAAGCTATTAAAAAGCTTCGTAAGAAATGGTGTCAAGATCGGTTCTATTTTGATATAATAATAGTTAGAAAAAACATCTGGCCCTGGTGCTTTTTGTTTGGGAAGAGCCAATATAGCTTTGCTTATTTCGTCTTCTGTAAATGGCTCCACTAACATCTGTTGTTGACTCACTGAAATTTTAGGAAGATCTATTTCCTCCAAAAATTTCTCTATTTCAGAGCTAGAAGGCTGTAATATATTTGAGTCTTCCGTTAAATTATAAAGTTTCCTATAACTTGCTAATTCAGCTACAATATCTTTTGGATTAACTTATTCATCAAGATCATATAGGGGATTTTTGTTTGAAGATAATTTGTTTTTAGCATATTAGCTAACATTTTTCCTGCTTTATTGCCGTGAATATAAAATTTCAATTTCAATTTTAATGCTCTCATATATTTTTCTGTTTCTGCTACCCCACTTTCAATTTCTTGGGTTGTCTACTTTTTCTTTGGGCAGAGTACAGAATATTTGATAGAGTCCTAACCTCAACATCTGAGGAAAGGGATTTAGGGGTGATTATTTCTGATGACTTAAAGGTAGGCAAACAATGTAATAGAGCAGCAGGAAATGCTAGCAGAATGCTTGGTTGTATAGGGAGAGGTATTAGCAATGAAAGAGGGAAGTGCTCATGCCATTGTACAGAACACTGGTGAGACCTCACTTGGAGTATTGTTCACAGTACTGGAGACCGTATCTTCAGAAGCATATTGATACCTTAGAGAGGGTTCAGAGAAGGGCTACTGAACTGGTTCATGGATTGCGGGATAAATCTTACCAGGAAAGGTTAAAGGATCTTAACATGTATAGCTTGGAGGAAAGCCGAGACAGGGGGGATATGATAGAAACATTTAAATACATAAAAGGAATCAACACAGTAAAGGAGGAGACTATATTTAAAATAAGAAAAACTACCACAACAAGAGGACATAGTCTTAAGTTAGAGGGACAAAGGTTTACAAATATGTGCATTTTTTTTTACTGATTACAAATATGTGCATTTTTTTGCAGTAAAACCTAACAGTATTATGACATTCACAGCTAAAATGTCAGACAGAAATACAATTAAAAAAAAAAAATTAAAAAAAATTATTTTCTCAATTTTTTTTAAATTGTATTCATAATAAATTATGTTCCATATATGACTAGGGAATCAACACAGTAAAGGAGGAGACTATATTTTTAAAAAAAAAGAAAAACTACCACAATAAGAGGACATGGTCTTAAATTAGAGGGACAAAGGTTTAAAAATAATATCAGGAAGTATTACTTTACTGAGAGGGTAGTGGATGCATGGAATAGCCTTCCAGCTGAAGTGGTAGAGGTTAACACAGTAAAGGAGTTTAAGCATGCGTGGGATAGGCATAAGGCTATCCTAACTATAAGATAAGGTCAGGGACTAATGAAAGTATTTAGAAAATTGGGCAGACTAGATGGGCCGAATGGTTCTTATCTGCCGTCACGTTCTATGTTTCTATGTTTTCAAATGGTATCCCATTATGGGGGTAATTCTCATTCTTGGGCTACCACACCATCTCAAAGGTAACATTACTAATCTGGCAAATTTCAATTTGAAAATGGAATGTTCTATATTTGACCCTGTAACTTTCCAAAACACCATAAAACCTGTCAATGGGGGGTACTGTTGTACTCGTGAGACATCACTGATTACAAATATGTGCATTTTTTTGCGGTAAAACCTAACAGTATTATGACATTCACAGCTAAATGTCAGACAGAAATACAATTTAAAAAAAAAACTTATTTTCGCAATTTTTTTTAAATTGAATTCATAATAAATTATGTTCCATATATGAATAGTTAATGATAAATTAAAGCCCTGTTTCTCCTGAACAAAATGATATATAATAAGTGTGGGTGCACTTAATGTGACAGCGGTGAATTACGGTTGAACAGACATATAGCGCAAATTCCAGTTTTTGTTTACGTTTTGTTTTGATCAGAACGTGCACTATTGATTCCGTCCTGAAGGGGTTAATAGCCTGTTATGTCTACTTTAGATAAATAAATATTTTAGTGTGGCAATTTTGTTTTTGTGATGGCTACTAAACATATAAGACTAACATACCAAATTCTAAAATTTTTCAAATTTTATTATAGTCTTTGTATTTTGAGACCTGTAACTTTCAAAATAAGCTGAAATGCTATACATATTAAATATTCTATAAATCAAGACACATAAATGAATTTATTTTGAATTACTTTTCCTAAACTGGACATATTATGTGCACGTTCTTATTGCCTAAACTGTGGGGAAATATTTTTTTTGTTGTTTTTTCCCCCCATTGTTTGGCTGTTTTTTTTTCTATAATTAATGAGAATTTATATATGTATATGTGACATCAAATTAAAGCCCTTTTTGTCCTCTAAAAAAATGGTATGTAATATGTGTTGGTGCAATAAATGAGAGAAATGCAAATTGAGGTTGAAATCAAACAGCAAAAATGCAAAAATTGCTTGTATCCTTAAGGGTAAGACAAGCTTCTGAAGCTTTGCCACTTAAGGAGTTAATATACTTGCCTGTAAATTTGTTTATAGGTTCTACCCTCTTCTTTTTGTCTTTATTATTTCTTCTTCACTATAAATCATGTTACTCATTGTTTTTCTTGTTTAACCAGGTCTAAACACTTAGAACCTCAAGTCAACCACGGCCTAAGTCTCTTGTCTGACCTGATCAGAACCATGACACCCGGACGAAGAAATGATTAGTTTATAATTTTAATGGTGTATTTTAACAGTGAGAGACAGAAAAAACTAAGAAAATCCAGAAAAACACGTCAAGAAAGTCATAAATTGATTTGCATGCCAATGAGTGAAATAAGTATTTGACCCCTTTGACTTAGTACTTGGTGGCAAAACCCTTGTTGGCCATCACAGAGGTCAGATGTTTCTTGTAGTTGGCCACCAGGTTTGCACACATCTCAGGAGGGATTTTGTCCCACTCCTCTTTGCAGATCTTCTCCATGTCACTAAAGAACCCTTCCTCTGTGCTGGGGAACTCTCCACCCCCTGCCGACATCAGATCTGACAAGAGCCACGCACGCATTCAAACCACACATAGGAAAGCATTACTCAATTCTTTCCTATGGATGTCCAGCGTCTTCTCACTGTGATTTTCACTGTGAGAATCGCGGAAGCGCCTCTAGCAGCTGTCAGTGTGACAGCCACTAGAGGCTGGATTAACCCTCAGTTAACCTCAGTTCTCTGAAACTGCTATGTTTTCAGCTGCAGGGTTAAAACAAGAGGGACCTGGCACCCAGGCCACTTAATTGATCTGAAGTGGTCTGTGTTCCTATAGTGGTCCTTTAAGGTTTCGAGGCTGATGTTTGGCAACGCTCCCTCCACAGGTTTTCTATAGGATCAAGGTCTGGAGACTAGGTAGGCCACTCCAGACCTTTGTTGCCTTGGCTGTGTGTTTTGGGTTATTGTCATGCTGGAATACCCATCCACGACCTATTTTCAATGCCCTGGCTGAGGGAAGGAGGTTCTCACTCAAGATTTGACAGTACATGGCCCAGTCCATCATCCCTCTGATGCGGTGCAGTTGTCCTGTCCCCTTAGCAGAAAAACAACCCAAAAGCATAATGTTTCCACCTTCATGTTTGACAGTGGGGATGGTGTTCTTGGGGTCATAAGCAGCATTCCTCCTCCAAACACAGCAAGTTGAGTTAATGCCAAAGAGCTCAATTTTGGTCTCATCTGACCACAACACTTTCACCCAGTTCTCTTCTGAATCATTTAGATGTTCATTGGCAAACTTCAGACGGGCCTGTACATGTGCTTTCTTGAGCAGGGGGACTTTACAAGCGCTGCAGGATTTCAGTCCTTCACGGCGTAATGTGTTACCAGTTGCTTTCTTGGTGACTATGGTCGCAGCTGCCATGAAATCATTCACAAGATCCTCCCTTGTAGTTCTGGGCTTATTCCTCACAGTTCTCATGATCATTGAAACTCCACGAGGTGAGATCTTGCATGGAGCACCAGACCGAGGAAGACAGAGTTATTTTGAGTCTCTTCCATTTGCGAATAATTGCATCAACTGTTGTCACCTTCTCACCAAGCTGCTTGGTGATGGTCATGTACCACATTCCAGCCTTTTGTAGGTCTACAATTTTGTCCCTGACATCATTGGGCAGCTCTTTGGTCTTGGCCATGGTGGAGAGTTTGGGATCTGATTGATTGCTTCTGTGGACCGGTGTCTTTTATACAGGTAACGAGCTGAGATTAAGAAAGTGCTCCTAATCTCAGCTCGTTACCTGTATAAAAGACACTTGGGAGCCAGAAATCGTGCTTATTGATAGAGGATCAAATACTTATTTCACTCATTGACATACAAATCAATTTATAACATTTTATGACATGTGTTTTTCTGGATTTTTTCTGTCTCTCACTGTTAAAATACCCCTACCATTAAAATCATAGACTGATCATTTCTTTGTCAGTAGACAAACGTTCAAAATCAGCAGGGGATCAAATACTTTTTTCCCCTCATTGTATATGTTTAAAATGTCCTGAAAAAAGTCAGTGTTTGGGTCTGAAACGTTGACTATTTTACTTGAATATATTTTACAATAAAGAAGTTTGATGGTTCTCCTACTATTGTAGGTACATTAAGCTTCGCCATTAAATACTTATAGTACATTAAGCTGTTATCCAATAACCTTAGTAGCGAAAGTATTGGGCATAAATGCAGAAATAAAAGCAATCTTACTTTTTGTAAAAATTCCAAGACCTCCCCACTGAGTGTCCACAGTTGTTTTCTTGTTAGCATATCAAATGTCAAATGCTGACCTGGAATAATGTGGAGTTTGCAGAATTCTTTTGTTGAAGTTTCCTGTGTAGTGAATGAGGTACATTTGCTGTCATATGTCATACAGAAACAGTAATTGGTTTTTTTTTGTTTTTTTTAGCTCAACATCTGTTTATCGTATCAATCCATGATACCCTTAATGACACATATTCTCATATGGTTACTTAAATAATTCCTGTGGCTTATATCAGATTTCTGGCAAACCATCATATTTAAGTCTCATTTCATATTTTCAAGGGAGGACTGGATATATAAACAGCTTATTGTGGACAAGTGGTAAAGAAATTGAGAGATGGAAGAAATACATAGATGGGGATAGAAGTTAAAAGTGAATGTTATGAAATAAAAAATTTTCATGGGGAGAGGGTTATTAGTCCCGCTTTAATGTTATGGATCATCACTGTAAAATGCTACAGTGTCCTTTCCACAACTCACATTAAACACACGTAAACCAGATTGTTTTTTAACTCTCGGCATTGTTGACTTAGAAAAGGCAGTGTTTGCATTTCCCCCTAGGGACACCTCCAGCGGTCACTGGAGGTGCTTCATGGGGCAGTGCTGCACAGTAAGCAGCAGTGTTGTTCAGCGTCTCCACGCTCTGCATGGAGACGCTGAATTTTCATCATAAAGATGCATTGATTCAATGCATGTCTATGAGGAGGTGCCGATTGGCCAAAACAGCGCTTGGGCCCGTTCCCATCCCGCCTCCTTGCTGATTTTAGCCAGACTAAAAGTCTGGCTAAAAGTCAGACATTCTGATGATATCACCAAGGCGGTGGATCAGGGGCAGACCTGCGTGGTGATGGAAATAAGCAGAGTTTTAACCCCTTCTAAGGGGGACAAGCCACCTAAATGGTGGTTTTAACACTATAAAAGGAACCCTATAGTGTTCCTTTAATCCACTGATTCTACATCTAGGATAGCATCTGTATTAGTATCCACTACCTTAGTGAGTTTATTAGGTTTCTTACAATGTAGGTCTGTCTCTGCTAGCAAAGGTTTATATTTGCTCCAGTATACCACTGACAAATATTGCGAAGTGTAATTAACAAGGTATGTTGTTTATTACCATATATCTACTTACATTCATCTGCTTGATATTCATATAAGGAATAAAAACTGTGAAAGGGCCATATTTTCTCAAAGTCGATCCACAAGCGTCTTCTGTTGGAAAACAATGCATTTATACTTTATGTAAGTGTTCAGTATAACACTACAATACATTTTTAAATATGTAACTAAATTGTGTAACATTTATTGTAATGAAAATCAAAAACACCAGGTTTGTAAAACAGATCTTTTTTTATTTGTAGAATTCATTTACCTGCTAGGAATACACACCTTGTCTTGCACATTAAGGAAAATATAAATTAAATTCCTATTTTTTTATTTTTTTTGCTGACTGTGAAAGGCTAGATTACAGGAATATCATTATTTTTTAGTTAAATGACATGCACAGATTAACAGGTCAACAAGTAGATGCACAATAATGCTACTTAATAGTTTTTGTAAACCACATAATTAGATTATGCAAGTGGATTAATGGTGCCATGCACATAACATTTAATAACATTAATGTGTAGTACCTAATAACCTTAAAGCACCGGGCTGTTTTCTCATCTGGGTATCCTCGATACTGAACTTGTTGAGTTGATACAATATACTTCCATAGCAGGCCTTGCCATCCCCAATCTCTCCTTCATGGCAAACACACCTAGGATATTTAATATTGATTACATTTAAATCATTTCTGATTTGAATCGTTGTGATCCACTTTGCCGTCATCATTATTTCACAGAATAGTAGACATATTGTAGAATATAAATATGAATATGCTAATAAATATTGTTTGTAAAAACATACTGCTGGTATGAGGTGACGTTAGACTTAAAGTTCAAATACAAGGCCGCATGAACCTTTCAACCCATAGCCCTCATAATCATATTGTGACCTGCTGCCCTATAGATCTGGTTAATCAAAGCCCCTTAGTCCATGACTCATTCACCCAGCCTCACATATGTAACCCCATCCCTATCCAATCACCCCAGCCCCTATAATTCCATGATCCATGTCACACTCTCCATATGCCAATCCCCATAATTCCCCTGTCACAACCTTCTCCCCCAATACAATAATCCCTTCATCCCTAGCACCACAGTCACATCAATCCATGTAGTCCCTTCATCACTCTACACAATTAAACCTCAATGCTAATAATCCTGTAATCAGTGTCAGCACCTATCAGGTTACTCCATTCCCATAATACCATACCTTATCACATTACCCTATTTTATAATTGTAGCAAACTCGCCCCTTTAACAGAGTTTGCTATGTATTTTTGGAGGGGGCTGCTGGCCCGCCTCCTACCCAGTGATTATGGTCCCGGGAAGATGTGGCCCTTTAAGTACAATATTTGGGCATATTGGATTTGTATGGTGCTGCTAGCCCTTTTAGAACCATTTTGGGGCATGGTGAAAATTTGGGACAATGCCCCTTTAAACCCTTAAGGACCCATGACATGTGTGACATGTCATGATTCCCTTTTATTCCAGAAGTTTGGTCCTTAAGGGGTTAAATCTGTGTCCCCAGACCTATTTGGGACAAGGCCCCTTTAAAACTGTGCCCCTTTAAGATGGTGTCCCCAATGTCCCCAGACTTTGGAAATAACTTTTTTTTTTTTTATGAATTTAATTTTTATTTTTATCGGTTAGTCAAGATTCGAAGACTCGCAGGTCTCCAAGGTGAGTTATCAAATGATATGAAGGCATTTGGAATATATCAAAAACAGTAACTTTTAGTCGGGCTCGCAGGCCCACAATGTTGACGGACTTGCAAGTCCCTTTTAACTTATTTTACGAGCATTTCTCTTTTACAGTACATTACATTTATTGCAGTTGTAATTTGTGTGCGGGTTAAGCAGAGGCTCGTCGGCCTTTTGTCCGACTTACTGGTCGGGGTGACCCGACTCCCTGTGGGTTTGACGTTCAATTCTCATGTGTGCCCTCTCATTGACTTGTGTATCTACTTAGATTGGGTTTATGGTCTCTTGGCTTTCCTCTGGAGGGGGGAAGGGAAAGTTAGGGTTGGGGTAGGAAGGGGTGTGAGGGTAGTCAGTCGTCGCCTGTCGTCAGGTGTATGTTCCCTAAGTCCTCTCAGTCTGTAGTGTGGCGGTTGGCGGTTCTAGTTCCCTTTGGAATCCTTCTTTCGCCGTCTCTAGGATCCAATGTGTCCATATATCCATGTAGGCTGTCGGGGAGGTGTTAGTCGTCAGGGTCAGTTCCTCTATTGTCCTCAGCTCCTCCATTTGGTTAAACCAGGTCTTAAGTGGAGGTGTTATGGCCTGTTTCCAGTATTGGGGGAGCACTCGTTTGGCTACATTGAGTATTCGAATAGTCATAGATTTTTTGTATTTGGAGTGAGGGGTAGGAGTGTGATGTAGGAGCATTGCTGCTAGTTCCAGGGGGGGTGGTTTGTCCGTGAATTTCTCTAGCATTTTGTGGATGTTTTGCCAGTATGGTTTGATCTTTGCGCATTCCCACCATATGTGTGTGATACTGCCCTGCTCTTGTTGGCATCGCCAGCATAGGCCTGGTTGGCCTGGGTCTATCTGGTGTAGGAAGTGGGGTGTCCTGTACCATTGTGTCAGAAGTTTGTATGCTGTCTCTTGTGTTTTGCTGTGCGTGGAACAGTGGTGTGTGAGGTAACATATGGACTCCCATTCCTTATTTGTCAGCGTGTATCCGAGGGCATCCTCCCATTTCCTCATAAATAGGGGTGTCTCTGTCGGGATGTCCGTTTGTAACATGGTGTAAAGGAAAGATACTCCATGTGGGAGCGGGTCTGGGTGCATGCAGACCACTTCCAGTGTGGTATGTTGTCTAGTGAGCGCTGAGCCCTGTGGTAGGGTATGGACGAAGTTGGTTAGCTGGGTGTATCTGAAGTGCTGCATGAAGGTCGGGTGCGCCGCTGTCGTCATGTCTGTCAGTTTTTTACATTTCTCTCCCTGCAGGACATGGTGTAGGCGTGGGTGTGGGTCTGGGAGGATGTCTCTAAAGGCTCTTGGGTCTAATCCCGGGGGGAAGTCGGCGTTGTGCGTCAGAGGAAGAAGGGGGGAGGGGTATGGTGACATGGTCCCCTTCCTCGCTATCCTCCTCCATACTTTCATGGTGTGTTTTGTGTATATGGACATTTCGCCCCATTTTGTCGGTTCACGCCCCCAGGGTAGTCCCGAGAGTGGTCTGCCTGCTTCCGCCTCTTCTACCGTCTTCCAGAGTTTGTGCACGCCGTCTTTTGACCACTCCACAATTCTCTGGAGGTGTGTGGCCACATAATATAAGTGGAGGTCTGGGAGGGCTAACCCTCCTTTATCCTTAGGTCGTGTCAGGGTAGCGAATTTCACTCTAGGTTTCCGTCCGTTCCATACGTATCTGGTCATTTCTGTTCTAAGGGTACCGAAAAAGGGGCCCGGGATCTCGATGGGGATGGCCTGGAGGAGGTATAGGAGGCGTGGTAGGAAGTTCATTTTTATTACTTGGACTCTCCCTAGCCATGAGATGTGGGGGTACGACCATTCTCGCATGTCTTTTTGGAACGTCTGGAGTGTATCTGTGAAATTTTCCCTGAACATGTCCTCACTTCGATTGGTCAGCCAGACTCCTAAATATCTAATTTTGTGTTCGGCCCATTGGAAGGGGAAGCTTTGTCGGAGGGGGTTCGCCCGTGCAGTAGGGACGCTTACGTTAAGGATATAGGATTTGCCGTAGTTAATTTTCAAATTGGAGATTACCCCATATAGCTGTAGTTCCCTCTGTATGTTTGGGAGGGAAATTTCAGGGTTCGTTACCATGAAGAGTAGGTCGTCTGCGTACGCAGCTACCTTGTGTTGCGTGTTGCCTGTTGTCAGTCCGGTTATGTCTGGGTTGTGTCGGATGTGTGTGAGGAATGGTTCCAGGGCAAGGACGAACAGAAGTGGGGAGAGGGGGCAGCCTTGTCTCGTGCCGTTATGTATTGTGAAGGCATCTGTTAACGCCCCGTTGACCAGCACCTGGGCCGTGGGTTCTCGGTACAATGCCTCTATCCAGCGTCGCATTTGTGGCCCTAGTCCCGCATGGGCGAGTGTTTCAAATAGATATGTCCAGCCGACCCTATCGAAGGCCTTCTCTGCGTCAGTTGACAGCAGGATAAGGCCCCCTTTCGTGCCTCCTGTCCCGTGCATGAGGGTGAGTGCCCTGATGGTGTTGTCTCGGGCTTCTCGGCCTGTCACGAATCCCACCTGGTCTGGGAGGATCAGTGATGGGATGTGTTGCGTGAGTCGGGTCGCCAGGATTTTGGCCAGTAGTTTAATGTCGCTATTTATAAGTGAGATTGGTCTATAGTTTCCGCATTGTTCTCTGTCTTTGCCGTCTTTGGGGATAATAGTAATGTGGGCTGTTAGTGTTTGTCTGGGGAAATGGTTTCCGTCTCGTATCGAATTGAACGCTTCTATCATGAGTGGATATAGGTCTGTAGCGTATGTCTTGTAATATTTGGTCGGTAGGCCGTCGGGTCCCGGGCTTTTGCCTGGTTTGGTTTGTTTAACCGCTAGAGCTAGTTCCTCTATTGTGATGGGTTCGTCAATGACCTCCGCTATCTCCGCGCCAAGTGTCGGTGTCTGGTATTTTGTCAAGTAGGCCCGGATAGAGTCTCTGAGGTGTGTTGTCGCCCCGTTGGTCTTCGGTTGGGGGAGCGTGTAAAGATCGGTGTAATACGTGCGGAATGTTCTCATGATGTCTGTCGGGAGGCGGTGTAGGGTGCCCTGTTTATCTCTAATTTTATCAATATATGTGTGTTGCCTCTGCTTTTTCAGCATCGCGGCTAGAAGTTTGCCGCTTTTGTTCCCGTGTACTGTGAAGAAGGCTTTGTGCCTTGTTGCGTCTCTGTGATGTTTAGCCTGCAGTAGTGAGGCTAGTTCCCGTCTCAGTTGTAGGAGTCGGGTTTGGTGTGTGTGGTTCGGGGTTTGTTTATTTTGATTGTCTGTCTCCTGTATCTTGGTCAGCAGTGCCTGTAGTCGGGCTTCAGTCTGTTTCTTCAGTATTGCCCCCTGTTGTATGTAGTGGCCTCGTATCACGCTTTTGTGTGCTTCCCATCGAATCGTCGGGGATGTTTGCTCTGCTGTGTTAGTCGTCAGGTAGTCCTTGATTTTCTCACCTATTAGGGTTGTGACCTCTAGTTTAGTGAGTAGGTATTCGTTCAATCTCCATTTCGAGGTCGTGGGGCGGTAAAGTGGTGATTTAAGTTTTAGTGAGACTGGGGCGTGGTCTGACCATGTGGCCACTCCTATTGTTACTTCAGACACTAGGGAGAGGTCATAGTGTGTGGTGTAGATGTGGTCTATCCGGGAATAAGAGTTGTGTGGGTGGGAGTAAAAGGTGTAGTTTCTTACGTCTGGGTGGTGGGCTCTCCAGCAGTCCACGAGTCGTCGACTCCGGAGTAGGGATTTAACTGTTTGGAGTTGTTGAGTGGGGATGTGGGAGGTGCCCGATGAGTTGTCCCATGATGGGTCAAGAGTTATGTTGAAGTCGCCCCCTAGTATTAAAGTCCCTTCCGCGAATTCTTGAAGTTTGCGAAGTGTCTGTTTGAGGAAGCGGTAGTGTTGTGTGTTTGGGGCATAGATGTTTGCGAATGTGTACTGGTGTCCCACGATCTTCCCTTTAAGGAATATGTATCTTCCTTCGTCATCCGTTTTGCATCCCCCCTCCTGGAACGGCATCCTCTTGTGGAGGAGTATTGCTGTCCCCCTGGCCTTACCCCCTTGAAAATCGCTATAGTAACCTTGTGTGTAGTGCTGATTAGTCAGTTTGGGTCTATTCCCTTTTTTAAAGTGGGTTTCCTGTATCATTACTATAGAAGCCCGCTGTTTGTGAAAGTCTCTCAGTGCTCCTGTTCTCTTCTCTGGTTTATTTAGGCCTTTTGCATTGATTGTAAGGATGTGTAGGTGGTCTGGGGTCAGTGCCATCCCGCCAAGTCAGGTCGTTGTCGTCGGGTGTTGTGGAAATGACTTTGTCCTGCGTGCCTTTGGTGTGTGTAGTCTCAGGGGTCTCACAGTCAGCTGTCAGTGTCGGGTTGGGGGATCGGGTGTTGGGGTTTAGGTAAGGATCAAGGGGTTGAGGTATTGGAGTAGTCCGAGAGGTTCTCAGAGGTCTCCGTGGTTTGCGCCACAGTGCGTGGCGACTAGGTAGTAGCGTCGGGGAGCGACAGAGCCCGGCACCACCTGTGGTGTCCGTGCAACGCTCACCTTTCGGGTGACGCCTCGCCTACTGGGCGGTGGTTGGGTGTCCAGTCGCCTGGCGCAGTGTCCTTGTGGTGTATCTCGTCTCGTGGCTTCCCTATGTGGCTCCTCAGTGATTACTCCGTAGGAGTTCGCGTGTGGTTCCCCGCCTCGGGGTGTGGTGGTTCTGGGGCTTGCGTGAATGAGTGTTTATGCACGTGTTCTTTTGGTTTGTGATTGGGTTACAAACATAAACATTAACAGCGTTATTAACATTTTAGTTTCAGGTCACAACAGGTGAAAACTTAACAATATTCTAACATTTCACATTTCAATTTTGTGTGCTGTTTACCTTTGTCCCCCTGCGTCCCAGGTTCCCACCCGCCCGCCTATCTAGTGTGTTCTTGTGTCCCTTGTGTCTCAACGCCCTGTTCCCTACATTTATGGGGAGGTGTGGGTGTCCCTGTCTGGGGTGAGAGACTGAGGTTGTTCCCATAGGCGTGGGTCTAGCTGGTGTGTTCTTGTCCCCCTGTCTCTGTGCATTATGGGGTGCGCCCGTCGTATGGTTCCCTGGTGTGTTGAGCTTCCTCCCCCTGTTCTAGAGGTGTGTGACTGTTCGGCAGGTGGTTGTAGTTTGGTCAGCTTGGTGTTGTCGCTACCCATTTGTCTCGGGTGTGGGGTCGGAGCCCCCACCCCGGGCGCGCCCCGACGGCGGAGCCGCCCGCCTGCTCCCCGTGGTTCATTACAGCGCGGCTAGGCCCCGGGCACCCCCCCCTCCAATCCCTCTCACTGTTGTGTTGGTACTAAGAGTTTTTTGGGTCCCTGATACTTCCCCCCCCTCCCTAGTGTGAGTGCATTTAGTCCATGGGTGGCCTGGCAGGCCTGCGGGCACTGCATGCTCAAGCATCTGCGCCGATCTTGCCGCTTGGGTCTCAGGATTCAATGTATCTCTTTATGTCTCTTGGCCTGTATGTCCGTGTGGGGTCTTAGTGAGTGTGTTGCCCCTTGGGCTATATACTTGCGGTTTTGAGGGTTTCGGTAGTGCCAGTTCCATGTGTTCTGGTCAGGGACGGGCAGTGTCTGTCCAGTTCATTGCTGGGCCGTGTGGTTTCCCGGCAGGGTGGACAGGTAGTGTGCGTCTTTCTACATGTTGGTGCCCGTGGGGCGCGTTGTCTGTTGTCTCGTTCTTCTGGGTCTGGAGGTTTGTTGCGGCTGGCGTTGTACCTCCGGTGAGAAGGCGTAGAAAGCCATTGGGTCTGGCCAGGACATATGTATCGTTGGGAGTTGCAGTTCTCTCGTCAGGTCTTTCAGTTCTCCCTCGCTCTTCACCGTGAAGGGGCCATTGCTTGTGGTGACCTGTAGTCCGGTGGGGAAATTCCATCTGTATCTGATCTTGTTAGTCTACAATGTCCGCGTGAGTGGGCGCAGGGCTCGTCGATACGCCAGCGTTGCAGGGGAAAGGTCTGGATACAGTTGGATCTCAGCGTCATTGTGGATGATTTGGCTCTGAGCCCTGGCGCTCTTCAGGATATCCTCCTTCACTTGAAAGTGCGTCAGACAGCATATCACGTCTCTAGGAGGGGAGTCAGGTGGGCCCCTGGGTCTGAGTGCTCTGTGTGCCCTTACAAATTCGATGGGTGCCGTGTTCGGCCTTTGCAGGAGGGCATTAAAAATTTCCGTGAGCGTGTCCCTTATTGGGGTAGTTTGGTCGCATTCTTCTGGAAGCCCCCGAACTCTGATGTTCTGACGTCTCCCTCGATTGTCTAAGTCCTCTAAATGGAGGGCCATTTGGCGCAATTGTGTTTCCTGCCGCTTTATGGTGCTCGTGGTGGCGTTTTGCGCCGACATCACGTGGTCGCAATCTGCCTCCACCTGGGCCAGTTTGTGATGGAGCCCCTGCATGTCTTCCCTCAGGGCCTGGAGCTCCCCAGTGATAGATTTGTGGAGGGCGGCATTGGCCTCCTTCAGGTCATTTTTTGTGGGTAGGTTGTTTAGCAGAGTTGCCCAGTCCAGCTGGGGTAGGGTATTGTCAGGGGTGTTTGGTACCTGTTCGTGGTGTCCGTCCCTGGGTGAGGTCGGGCGGCCTGGGCCCAGGCTTGCTGTGTCACTCGAGGCCTGGGGAGCTTGGTCGGCCTGTGTTGTGAGGTACTGGCGCATGCCTGCTGGCTGCGACCCTCTCGGCGTGCTGACGGCCGGTGCAGCCTGTTGGGGCTTGTTGGTTTTGCCCATTATCGTTATTGTGGAGCTGGTTAGGCGGGTGTGTGATCGGAGCCGGGTGGGAGCTCGTGGTTCACGCCGCCATTTCGTCCGGCGCCCAAGCCACCTGGAAATAACTTTTAAATGGCTTTTTCCCTTATGGTTCGGTAATTGTGGCTTACCGAGCTATTCACTGCACAGGCAGACCACCCAGAGCTGGAAGTGTGCAGGCAGTTTACCTCCCAGGCTGGGAGCCTGCTGTAGGTAAATTGCCGAACGCTGGGGGGCCGCCGTTCGCGCAAACGAACACGTGGTAGCGGCCATCTTTTTTTATTCAATGCGGTCAGTGGTGTGTGGAATTCATGGAACTGAAATCGGCTACACAGTTCTGCGAACACCAATGAGCCTTACCTTCTCCTACAGTGATTTTGCAGCCGCAGAGACTAAGTCCCATTCGGCGATGGGACTAAGTCGTTTTTTCAGCCTGAAATAGACCAACCGCACAGCCCAAATCTATGGAACTGTTTTGGGCATGAAAATGTGCTTGTGGTCGGTCAAAAAGGGACCTCCAGCTAACTTTTTAACCCCTGGATGGAATTGGCTGAATTTTGGATATGTTTATAATTAAAGTGTGCTGAGTTTTTATGTTTGTGGCATGTATATTTTTGAAGTTATTAATATTTTGTAAAAACTGTATTTCTCTGCCTGTGATAATTATATTAACCATTGTGTTCAGTAATCATATCACAGGCAGAGGGGAGGATTTTGTGTGGGAGTGTCTGTGTGTATTGGACGGATTGATTGGTTGTATTTCAAAACCCTGTGGGCAGTACTATGTTTGTGGATTGTGAATAAAAGAGGCTGTATGTGCCAGTACAGTCAGTTCTACTTCACCATCAATTTGGAGTCCTGTCTCTTATTGGGGGAGCCTGCTACAAGGGATTGCTATGCTCTGCATATTCCCTTGCTATAATCACTCCTAAGCTCTTTTAAGAGCTCGTTCCTGCTTCGCTCTGAAGGAAGAGAGGTTCGGCCTGGGGTAGTTGTGGTGTCGGCTAGAGTGCTTGGAATCCTCAAGAAGTGCTAGGAGCATCCATCAACGGAGGTACCCAGTCGGGGTGCCAGGTGATCCGTTACAATAATCACAGTCCCAAATACATTAATCTATCCAAATAATCCTTGCCCCAATCATTTATCCATATCTCCATTATTGCAGCCCAAATCACATTCCCTTATGTCCATAATTCCCCCATCATCAGTTTTAAAATCCTATCACCCATAATGTCACCAATCACATCACCCCCAAACCTTTCCCCAGCTCCAATAAATCCCAGTAAACCAATCCTTACTTCCAAAAATAAACCCAGCCACAAGTAATCCCAGCCAACTAGTGCTCTGTTCCCAACATTCACTCCACCCCTAATCAATCCCAACCAGATGGTACCCTTGTCCCTACACAATACACTTTTCACTACAAACCAAAACTAGTTTGTACCTTGAGAACCGAGTTACAGGATCAAGGGTTGCAATATTGAGGTGAAAATAGCTGTTACTATCAGGCTTATTCACTCAAGTCTCAGTACCAAATGGGCAACATCACCCAGTTGCGTAAGGGTCTATTCGGAATGCAAAATCCAGATATTGTTCGTGGAATTCAACAATGTTCAGATTTTGAAGTTGTCCGAATGACAGCTGACAACTGAAATCCAGACACAATAGCTGCAAATATGGGCCTTAATTTAAAAAAAAAAAAATCAAAACGGTTTGCCCACTGGCAAAACTATCAAATAGCAGACTAATAATAAAAAAAAAGCGTTGTCAGTGCGAGGGTTAATTATATGGCGGTTGCCCAGTGCTTGCTAGCCAGCCACTACAGAAAGCTAAAAATTGAATAAAGTATGGAGGTCAATAAGAATCCCATATTACTGTAATGGAGCTTTTAAACCTCAATATACCCCCACCTGCCACCCATGATATAGTTAGGGCACTCACCTGCTGCTAACGTAGCTACATTTAAACATTTAGGAGATATACAGAGCTAACTGACAATATACAATGTAGCTCTCTATGTTGTAAATATATCTTATAGTATACTATATTATCCATATTATCCATCTTGTTACCAATGATTTTGAACTATTTACTTGGACTTTAGTGAATAACCATGTACCATTTGAACCCTTGCTTGCTTGATGATATTTTGCAGATGTGCATGATGCAAACACTGTTGTTGTTAAATGTCCAATTCCTGTACTTTATATTGGTTCACATGTTGATATTACGGATTTTTAGAAGCATTCTGATCACAGTCAATCAATGCAGTCAGAATTTGAGCATTTTAACACCTGATAAAATCCGATGTTTAGTGAATAACCCAATATAGCTGAGTTGAAGAATTTTTCTAAATTTTGTAATTTGAATTTCAGTTCACTGGAATTCTCTGTGAATAAACCTCAAAATATCCAGATTACTAGACTTACTGAAGCTTAACTTATTTAATATTAATTCATTCATTTTAAAGAGAATATTAATTTTAAGTATTATGTGTTTCAGTAGAAATAAAACTGTAGGAAGAGCCTGGCTTCGATGCAATGCAGACATGCACATTGAACCGATTACACAACAGTCACACTCTGCAGGGATCTTATTTTGTGTGGGGTTTTTGGGTGACCACACTGCAACTTGACTTGTTTCATCCACCCACCAGGGACCTGAGCTATTCTACTGGGGATGGAGCTGGGGAAAGGTGGCCAATTTTCTTGACCTCATGGTCTCAGTTTCACTGCACTCCTATTCCCCCCACCCCGGACTGATGGTGGTTATCCCGGTCCCCACTGGACACCCTGGGACCGCTCACTCTGCCCTTACCTTGTGCTTCAATGTGACCACTGAGAGCATATCTCCCAAAGTACACACTCAAGATGGCAGCTGCCCCCATTGGCCAACCTCCATCCCAGAAGCCTCATTGTGATATTGTTGAAGTTGCCTTACAACAACTGGACACAGCCTTTGAACGCTTATGGCTGAAACTGCAGGAATGTTCACTGGCAACCTTACCTAAGCAAAGGGAGGAAATGGTGGGAACCGTCCTGCCAGAGCAGATCAGTACTCCTCTGGACAGTATTTTTGTACAAGCATCTACCTACCCTACTGCTCGCCTGCCTGGGCCGAGAGCTCCTAGAGGCTTCGCCTCCATGCGTAGCCCACGAAAGCAGGGGATCACCCACCGGAAACAGAGTTTACTCTCTGCTAACCCCAGACGGGGGAAGGACTTGACCCTTCGAGGTTCCTGAATCAGTGGAATAAAGATGGCATGGGGCTGTGGGAGCACTTTGCTCTACTGGGCTTTCAATGTTCCCTACCTGAACTCTTGCCTCTGGCGTGGATTGGCTGATCTCACTACTGAGCTTGCACCCAAAACGCTAAGCTGATTAAGGCGGTAGCTGAATAAGATTCCATACTAGATGGGCAATGTTATATTCCAGTTGACACTTCTTTTGTTTATAATCTAACCTAATCTTGTCATATGTCTATTATAGTGCACAGTACTCTTTCATTAAAACTTAAGTACCCCAGCATCCAGTGATTTTTTTAATATTCATTATTTAGTTAAGTTCTTAAGCATGTCATTCTTTTCATTTCCTTATATTTTCCTGGTTTAAGCCACTTTTCATTTAAAAAAAAAAAAAGTGGTTGTATTTCTTTATTGACTGCTGTTTGGATATGCTTGTCTTATGTTGCTCACTTGTATATGTATCTTGGGATAACTCTGACCTATAGGTTAACAAAAAAAGTAGAAATTCAATTTCACACGTAATATTTTATTTGCACACTTCCTTTTGACACAAAGGATTAAAGTCAAGGATGTGGATCATAAATTCCACAGTATGCTCAATGTCACAATGCTTATTTTTTTCTCAAGCAACTTACATAAATGTTCCAGAAGAAAATGGCTCACATAATGCGGATTTATCACACGAAGATAAACGACAAGTATTTGGTGCCTGGCAACCTTTAGATGCGTCAATGCTTTTCATTCCCGGAAGACAACTGCAGAAAGACTAAGTAACAAAACAGGTCAACCCTTTTCATCTTTGGTGATCAGTCTATCAACCAAAGAAACTAAATGAATAAGAGTGTTATATATAAGAAATATGCAATAAATACGAAACATATATAATTTTTTGAAAGAGTAAGCCACACAAAGCAATGTGCTCTTTTAAGGACACCCCTTGCTGTGTGTCATGTATTTCTTTTTAAAATATTACAGTGCATTTAAATATTCAAAAATAACCAAGTAACAAATATATAAATATATTTATATTTACATTCATAGTTGTAAATTTGCAAGAAATCAACATATTTCAGATCATCTGACTTGAGCTCTATTCTCATCATTAAACGGGATCAGGCACTGTGGCATCACATCATAGCCATTAGTTCCCCTTCTCTCGCAAAGCTGAATGAGACATCCCATCAGCAGTAGAAGTGTATATTAACAATTTCCCTATATTTTAAGATAGTGAGATGAGTAACATGCTATCCCTTAAAAAACAACAAAAAAAACAGATTTTGGTGCCTAATTGTCCAGCTCTCATAGGCTCATTGTAATTTATTGGTAGTTACTTTGTTTGTTTAAAGCCTTTGTTACTTTACTACTGTTATAGATTTGATTATGCTATGTTTATTTCTTGCTGATTGGCACTCTATCAGCTAGTATACAATGAAATAAATTAATTAATTAAAATAAAAAAGAACTAGGGTTCACTGGATGCTTATAATAGTGGACAGGGACATGACTGACCTCTGCCCCATCCTTTTCTGCATTGGATTTGGGTTGAAGGGTGTAAAAGGACCACCTGGCACCCTGACTGGGTGCCTCCGCCAATCGCTGCTTCCTAGCTGTCGCACCGCACCAGAAACCCAAATCACTGTAGCCCTTGACCGGGGTCTTGCTGTCCCTTCTCACCCTGGACCAGACTCCTGGATCCAGCTCCCAGTACTCTCCTCCAATAGAGTATAGCAGGTATAGCAGTGTAACTCTGTCACAGCTGCTAGTGTGGTCCAACATGCAGAAACTATGTAAACATATACATACAAAAGGGAAGGAAATAAAAGGACAGAGCGTAAACCGGACCTTAGAATGGCCGGACTAATACGCTAGAGATAGAGAATGGTCAAAGGGAAAGCCGAGGTCAAGGAAGCCAGAAATACTCAGATACCGTTTAAACAAGCCAAGTCAGGGGAACCAGAATTCGGAATAACCAGGGAAAAGCCAAGATCAGGATACCAGGAAGTAATATTCACAAAGATAAACGCACTCTAGGGAACCAGGAACAGGAAACCACGACAGGGCAAGGTACTGGGGTGAATTAGGGATTTAAATATCCCTCTCTAGGCTCTGATTGGTCAGAGGGTGACCTCTGACCCCAGAACGTGCGCGTGGGGGGTGGAGCCATGGATGGACGCGACCTCATGGTCGGCGCCATCATGGATTTCCCCCAGCAGCGTGGAGGAACGGTTCCCGGCTCGCTGCTGAGCACGTAAGCTCGGTGAGTTGGTGCAGTCGTGCCGGTCGGGACAGTACCCCCCACTCGAGGACGGCTCACCAGGCGGGAAGGAGCCGGATTGCGAGGAAAACGGTTGTTAAATGACCGGACAAGACTGGGAGCATGAACCTGGTCCGCAAGAACCCAACTACGTTCCTCCGGGCCATATCCCTTCCAGTCAACCAGATAAGACAGGACACCTCTAGAGAACTAGAGGTCTAAGAAGTTTGGACTTTGTACTCCTCTTGATTACCTACTACCAAGGGCGGAGGAGAAACAATCATTTTTGTGTATTGATTGCAAGTGAGGGGCTTAAGCAATGATACAAGGAAGGAATTAGCAATTCTCATATGAGCAGGGAGTGCCAATGAATAAGTCACAGGGTTTATACGACAGAGGACACGAAAGGGACCTATGAATCGAGGAGCTAGTTTCATGGAAGGAACCTTGAATTTGATATGATGTGTGGACAACCAAACCCTGTCCCACACTTGATAAACAGGATTGGCACCCCATTTCTTATCAGCTTGAACTTTAGCTTTAGTCTTGGATAGAAGTCAAACGGGTGTTTAATGCAGAAATATCAGTCCCTGAAAATGCAGAAGGTAAAATAGTGGGGTCATAACCTTGATTTACCAAAAATGGACTCTGACTCGAGGATTCGTGAGTCGCATTATTTCTGTCAAATTCAGCCATGGGTAAGAGTTCGAACCAATTGTAATGATTGGCATTGATAAAGCAACGCAAATAGGATTCTAAAGATTGATTGGTTCTTTCTGCGGCGCCAGTAGTCTGAGGGTGGTACGAAGAGGAAAATGAAAGTTCTATGCCCAACTGTTTACAGAAGGCACGCCAGAACCTAGATATAAATTGGGTTCCTCTGTCAGAAACAATGTTTTTTGGTACTCCGTGTAAGCGAAATTGCAGATGGCAATTTTTTAAGAGGTATAAAATGTGCCATCTTGGAAAATCTATTTACAACCATGAGGATGGTGTTATGCCCATTAGAACTGGGAAGTTCCACAATGAGATCCATGGCTAAATGGGTCCATGGAGCATCGGGTATCGGAAGTGGCTGTAGCAACCCAGGGGGAGATCAATGAGATGTTTTAGAATCCGCACATATTTGACATGCCCCTACATAGTCTTTAACATCACCTCCGAGTGTAGGCCACCAAAGTATTCTGGAAATAGCAGAGAGAGTTTTATGTATTCCAGGATGTCCTGCTGTCAGATTATCATGAAACACTCCAAATACTTTCTTCCTTAATAAGGGTGAAACATACAGTTTGTCCTGGGGTTTCCCCACGGGTGCCTGAGTTTGATCTGCTATTATGGCACCAAAGAGTGGAGAAGATATTTTAGTAACTGTAGTAGCGATAAGACATTCTGGAGGTACGATCAGTTATACCTCTTGTTCAGGGGCTTCACCTGTCTCAAACTGTCTAGAAAGTGCATCTGCCTTGGTATTCTTTGTCCCGGGCCTGTATGTAATTATAAAATTAAACCGGGAGAGGAATAATGACCATCTAGCCTGTCGGGAGGACAATCTCTTAGCATCCCCAATATAAGCCAAATTCTTATGATCGGTAAAAATCAAAAGTGGCTCTTTGGAACCTTCCAAGAGATGCCACCATTCCTTAAGGGCGAGAACAATGGCCATTAATTCCCTATTTCCGATGTCATAATTTCTCTCTGCTGGAGTTAATTTTCAAGAGAAAAAGCCTCAGGGATGTAACGGCACATCAGGACTCTCTCTTTGAGACAGAATGGCTCCTACTCCTGTCTCTGGCGCATCTACTTCTAAAATAAAAGGTTTGGTCGGATCAGGGTGCGTCAGGACAGGTGCTGAAGCAAATAAAGATTTTAATCTTTCAAATGCCTCCTTTGCTTCTTTGGACCATAAATTACAATTTGCTCCTTTCTTGGTTAGGTTGGTAATAGGAGCGATTACTGATGAGAAATTCTTGATTAACTTACGGTAATAATTTGCAAAACCTATAAAGCGTTGTGTAGCTTTAAGGTCTTTGGGTAATGGCCATTGCAAGACTGCTTCCAGTTTGTGTGGGTCCATTTTGAAACTAGAAGAGGATATAACATAGCCAAGAAACTGTATCTCAGTCAGGTCAAACTGGCATTTTTCCAGCTTACAGTATAAGCCATTTTTTAACAGGGTTTTTAGTATGATTCTCATATGTTCGTGATGAGTTTCTAGGTCTGGGGAATAGATGAGAATATCGTCTAGATACACTAGTACGAAGATATTCTCTAAGGACATCATTAATCAAGTCCTGAAATACCGCTGGGGCATTGCATAGGCCAAATGGCATGACCAGGTATTCATAATGTCCCATTCTCGTATTAAATGCGGTCATCCACTCATGCCCTTCTTTAATTCTGACTAGGCTGTATGCGCTCCTCAGATCGAGTTTTGTGAATACTCGGGCACCCCTCAACCTATCAAATAGCTCAGAAATAAGGGGAATGGGATAGGCGTTTTTAATCTTAATTTTATTTAGACCCCTATTATCAATCCAAGAGCGTAGGTCTCCTTCTCTTTTAGAAACGAAGAAGAACCCAGCCCCAGCTGGGTCTTATGTGACCCTTTTTGAGAGCATCCTTAATGTATTCCTCTAAACAAAGGGTTTCTTGAGGAGAAAGTGCATAAACTCCTCCTTTAGGGGGCATAGTGCCAGGTAACAAATTAATGGCACAGTCATAGGGCCTATGTGGAGGTAATACCTCCGACTGAACCTTGTTAAATACTTCTTTTAAGTCCAAATACTGCAGTGGGATTTCTGTGGTTAAGGGAGGTGCTATAGGTACATTGGTGGTACCGATTCGTTTAGGCACCTGTTTTAAGCAATGACCTCTGCAACTCTTTCCCCAACTCACAATCTCTCCTTCAACCCAATCTAGACATGGATTGTGTTTCTGAAGCCAAGGAAAACCGAGTATTATTGGACATGTTGGGGAAGATATAATTTGAAAAACCATTTCTTCAGAATGTAAGAAACCTACTGAGACAGTGATTGGTATAGTGTGATGAGAGGTTGAGTAAGAGGTCTCCCATCGATAGCCTCTACTGCTATGGGTCTGTCTTTCTGCCTTAAAGGCAGAAGATGTTTGGCAGAAAAGTCCTTATCAAGGAAATTCTCCACTGCCCCAGAGTCAATCATGGCCTCACACTGAACAGTAGTTTTCTTACAAAACAGAGTGATTGTTATAAGAAAGCGGTTCTTAGTCAATTTAGGGGACATATACATCACACCTAAGGTCTGTATTGTCTCTCCGCCTCAGTCAGTTTGGTAATGCCCAATTGCATGGGTTCGGCTTCTGCAGGTGGAGCATGACTAACAGTCACTGGGTTAAAGAAACGAGGGGCTATAGACAAAGTTTGTACGTCTAGTACGCTGTTTGTTTTTCTCCCTCTCTCTGAGCCTGTTGTCAATGTCAATCATGTATGCAATAAAATCATTAAGATTAACCGGAAGGTCTCTGGCAGCAGTTTCATCTTGTATATTTTCCGCTAAACCTTCCGAAAAAGCAGCCACCAAACCACTATTGGTCCAGTCAACCTCAGAAGCTAATGTCCTGAACTCTATGGCGTAATCGGCTACAAAGGGGGTGCCTTGTTTTATTCTCATTAAGGCTTTGGCAGCTTTTTTCTCTTTTCCATGTGGCTTAAAAATGGCTTTAAATTGAGTTAAAAATTCATTATAATCACGGGCAACTGGATTTCCACTCTCCCATAAGGGATTGGCCCAGGTTTAGGCCTTGCCTATTAATTGGTTCATAAGATAGCCAATCTTTGACCTATCTGTAGGGAAGGAACCAGGGGAACCCTCGAAATTATATTCAATTTAGTTAAGGAAACCTCTGAATTCTTTAGAATCACCTCCAAAATGAGGGGGAGGTGAAAGGGTTATGGATGGAGGTTTATATACTACAGGTGCAGATATAGGTGGCGGAACTACAGGTGGTACAGGGGGTGCCTCCAGATAAGCAGTTCTCTGGAGCAAGGTCTGGAACGCTTGGGCAAACTGATCTAACCTGTGGTCCATATCCTCCACCCTGTTCTCACAGGCTATCATAGGTTTACATAGTTCCGCAGAATCCATGGCCCTGTCGTAATGTCACGGCTGCTAGTGTGGTCCAACACGCAGAAACTATGTAAAGCTGAGGTCAAAGAAGCCAGAAATACTCAGATACCGTTTAAACAAGCCAAGTCAGGGGAACCAGAATTCGGAATAACCAGGGAAAAGCCAAGATCAGGATACCAGGAAGTAATATTCACAAAGATAAACACACTCTAGGGAACCAGGAACAGGAAACCACGACAGGGCAAGGTTCCCGGATCGCCGCTGAGCAGGTAAGCTCAGTGAGTTGGTGCGGTCGTGCCGGTCAGGCACGAACGCACATGGCGGTGAGCCGGGGGCCGTGACAAGCTCTTACAAGAGCTGGTGATTATTGCTGGTATAGCGGTTCACTACAAACATGAGATGAGACTCTATGTTGAGGGTAAGCAGGAACTTGTTTATTGGCAGCCACAACTGGCCTTATATGCAAGGGGCACTCCCCTCTGGACCTGAGAGTAGACTACAGTAAAAACATACACCCGATTACATTGGCTCTCAGGTCCAGGACACTCCCACATAAAACAAGATAATCCCTCCTGTGTGCCTGGGAGATAATTGAGTCAAGTACTGTATTAAACTCAATTATCTCCAGGCACAGAAAACATACATTTCCACAAAGCCCTAAAAATACCTTCAAACACACAAAGCCCCCACAAAATTTACATCCCCTGATAGCCGATCCGGGTAACCAACATATCCAAAAATCACACCGATCAGTTCAGGGGTTCAGGAATTTGGAAGTCATAATTTGACTGATAACCGCACGGTCCTCTAGCTGAAAATAGTTCCATAGAATCGTGGCTAAGTGCTGCTGGGGACCGACCAGGAACCGCAAAGTCTTCATGTCAAAAATAGTTCCATACAATCGCGGCTAAGTACCTCTGGGGACCGACCAGGAGCCGCAAAGTCTTCGTGTCGAAAATAGTTCCAGGGAGCTAGCGTTCGGTTTGGTAGGGGGAATAAAATATGGGTCTTTACAGTCGCTCACCTGGTCCATAGTCTTTTGGCAGGAGACTGGCAAACAGGCCCCTCCAAGAACATGTGGCAAAGGCATTTCTGCCACAAAGGGTAACTTTAATGACCCCAGGAGATGTCCAGTCTTCTTGGCCGCTTATAATTGCCCCTATCAGGGGGAAAGTTGATGGTCCTAGCAACCACTTAAATAGCCCGTCAAACTAATAACATTGATCATGAACCCCCAACAAACTCAAGTATGAAAAAAAGTTAGAAGGTGATCACAGCATCTGACTGCTGTGATCCCCAAACCAATTACAGTGCTTCTTCTGAGAATGTAAAGCATAGGGAAGACCTTTATAAAGTAATTTCCTATCTCAGTTGCCACTTAAGTTTTAAATTAACTTATATGGATGTGATTTTGCTGTGATTTCTTTTTAATATCTTCTTTTTGTGGTTTGGGTGATTTCTATTTTCTGTTTTAAAAACTTTGTCAGTTTATTATGGTTTTAAATTTATCATTGTTAAGCCTAAAATACAAAACAGACTTCAGTTGGTGTGTATATTAACTATTTCCCATACAGTTATTTTTTCTTTTATTGGGGCCCTTCTCTCTAGGGACATTTTAGGATTGCAGCTTGGAGCTTGTGTACCATAGCTACTTGGAAAATTCGTTTTAACTTAGCACCCTAATAGGGGCAAATATATTGTCCAAGGAGACTGGGCATCTCTTGGACGCCCCTTGAGTGGGTCACACACAAAGGGACTCAGAGACTGGGCTTCTCCTGGGTCACCTGCTAGGTGCACATGTAAACAGCCTAGGAAGGTAGGCATCACCAAGGCCCAATTTAATAAGCCTACATCTTGCCACAAATGGGGTAGAGGCTACACGTCAGACCCCTACCCTATGTTTTCGGGATCTTGAGGACCCCACATTTTTTATTTTATTGAGTAAAACTGCAGATAACTGATAAACCATCAGTGAGGTGGTCAGTGCTATATTATGACATAGTAAAGTCTGCAAGATCTTCGAATATCTATTTTTAACTGATACTTTTTTTAAGAAGCAGAAAACAGTGGCAAAGTTTTGATGTTTGCATATCTGTAATATATTTATATCTTCCATCCCTTTTAACGAGAGCTTGGAAATCTAATCCCCTTTAGTGTGACCTAAATACAGTAGGTTATTTAATTCTGTTGGTGTTTCCAGTTCACCTTGTGAAGTATACTATGTCCCATTGTGTTATTTTATTTCTCCTTTCTCTATATAATCCACATCTAGGTTTATAAATAGATATTTTACCCACTACTGTATTTATTTTGTTATGACTCATTTTTATGAATCATAAAAGTATAACAGGAATGAACTATAACACTTTAAGAACACTTAGATCCGAAATAGGTAAAACTATATATAAGTGGTTCTTATCGTTGCTGCCTCTTATCTTAAAAAAGCCCGATAATAGCAGGTGAAATCTGTGGTTATGTGTATATGTTTAGTTGTTTACTAGATAGCTCCCTAATTTGGTATCCTTAAATATGGCAATCCCCAATAGGATAACAAATAAGGGAGGTATCTACTAAACAAATTAAGTAACAAAATTTAAAAAATGGCTTTTGAAGTTTTATTACATAAATTACTTATAATATATATTTTATGTGAGGCCCAAGACAACTCCACTTCGCTCAATGTGGTGCCTAGGGAAGCCAAAAGGTTGGGCATCCATGTGCTACACTATTAACACTTCAGCATGTTTATCAGTAGACCGGTTGCCAAATAATGCCCTAATTGCAGTTGACAGCCCATAGCCTTCAATTAGGCAATAGTTGAATGTAGGTGCTGATGGAGTGGATGGAGGTGATGATGTGGACACTGGGTTCACAAAAATGAAATAATTAAATAAAAAAACAACATATTACTTTCCATAGAAAACTTTAGGATAGAATCGCATATAAATTACTATATATATGATTGACACACCTTTCCTGGACTCCTATATGTACACTTTGTTGAATTTTCTAAGCATCCTCCATTGTTAATCATACATGGATTAAAAGCAGGGCAAATCACACCATCTCCATAGTAACCATCTTTACACGTACATTGACTTTGGCCTGGACCCAATACTGTGCAGTCAGCATTGATGGAACATGGCGATGGTTTACAGGGATCCTTGGCTAAAAATGAAAACGTATTAAGAAGTTTAAATCATAGGAAAAAAAAGTCACTTTAACCCCTTAAGGACCAAACTTATGGAATAAAAGGGAATCATGACGTCACACGTCATGTGTCTTTAAGGGGTTAAGTATTAATTGTTCATTTCATGGCTTTATTTACAAATACACATTTTGTGGCTAACCATAGCAGCATATACTGTACAAATGTTTTATTTTATGGTCAACAGGCCATTTGTGCTATTCTGTAAGCAGAGCATAACTTTACTCTACTAGTAGAAGCCAGCTCTGTATCTTGAAGGACCTTCCATGTATGTTTCTGTTACCCTACAGTCTCCTTAATGTTATCACCCCTATACTTTCTTTTTCTTTGCTACTTCCTTAGACTCAGAGGTGTTGCTAGGGAGAAGGGGCCATGGCCCCCCATAGATCAGGCAGTGCCCCCCAATTGAAAGTGAAGTTACTGCTTGCTGAGCTGGGCTCCCTCGATGTTACTGTGAGCCCAGCCCCTGAGTAGATGGATCCTGCAGGCATGGGAAGCCAGGACATGACGTGGTATCCTTGCTACCCCCTGCCTGTAAACACTGACACACATTGGAGGGAGCAGGAAGCAGGCTGTTTTCACTGTGCACTGCTCTCCTGCTCCACAGCAGAAGAAAGGGGAGAATTTCTGCAGGCTGGAGAATGGTTCCTCCTCCACCGCACAGGTGTGGCACACATGGAGCCTTGGGGGGCTGATTATTTTGTGTAGGTTTGTGTATGTGTAAATAAAGTGTGACTGTAAACTGGTGTGAGTGACATTGTGAGTGTGTGTATGTATTTCAGTAAGAGTGTGTGTTAATGAGTGTGTCAGTGATATTGTGTGTATACTTAATAACAGTGTGTGCTAATAAGAGTGTGTGACATCGTAAATATACTTAATATTGTGTGTTAGTGAGAGTGTGTTATGTGTGTATACTTAATAATAGTTTGCGACAGTGTATGTATACTTAAAAATAATAGTGTGTGTTAGTGTCAGTGACATTGTGTGTATACATGTATTTCATGTAAAATGTATGTATTAGGCAGTGTGCGTGTATGGGTGTATGTATTAGGCAGTGTGTGTGTATGGATGGATGCATTAGGCAATATGTGTGTATAGATGTATGTATTGGGCAGTATCTGTGTATGGGTATATGTATTGGGCAGTGTGCGTGTATGGGTATATGTTTTAGGCAGTGTGCATGTATAGTTGTATGTATTAAGCAATATATGTGTAAAGATGTATGTATTGGGCAGTGTGCGTGTATGGGTATATGTTTTAGGCAGTGTGCATGTATAGTTGTATGTATTAAGCAATATATGTGTAAAGATGTATGTATTGGGCAGCATCTGTGTATGGGTGTATGTATTAGGCAGTGTGTGTGTATGGGTGTATGTATTAGGCAATATGTGTGTATGTATTAGGCAATATGTGTATATAGAAGTATCCATTGGGCAGTATGTGTATGTATGGATGTATGTATTAGGCAATATGTGTGTATAGATGTATGCATTGGGCAGTATGTGTGTGTATGGATGTATGTATTAGGCAACGTGCTTGTATAGGTGCAGATCATTATATGTAGGCACTGTACGTGTTATTTAGCTGATTTCTCTGTAATGGTTTCTGTACAAGGGGTGTTTGGTTGCTCTTTCCTTCCTTTTAGTTTGATGTCACTCTAACTTGCACAGTATGAGCCTCCATGATTTTGCTATTTCATGATTTTGTGAAAGACACAGAAGGATGTATTGTCCTTACCTGTTGCAGCTGTGTTTTTTTCCCTTTGACCCTCTCTCTCTATCTTGTCCTTGCAATTTTCCCCCCTATTCTTTGTTTCATCGTTTTCTTTTCTTATTGGTTGGTTTGGACTTTGCACTGTATTTTAATGTGTTTACTGTTCAGTATTGCCTTCAGACTTTGCTGGTATATTATTATTATTATTATTATTATTATTATTTGACTGATGCAATATTTTGTATTGCATTTTAATGTGTTAACTGTGAGATCAATCACAGTGATCAGATTGCTTTAACTGACAGGTAAGGGAAGTGATTATTGTGATTGGCTCCCTGGGTGACAAGGCAGCCTGGAAGCTAATCAGTAAAAATGTTTAGACTCCGCCACTTGTGTCACAGCAATCAATAGTCCATTCACAGCTGATCTGCAGCTGGGTATCAGCTGTCTCATGACATAAGACCACTGTGATTGCCTTTCAATATGGTATTATAGCTTGTAGGAACCACTGGCGTACATACCGCGGGGGCCCGGCCACCCTGCGACCAGGTATGTATGCCAGTGTGGCCACATTTTCCAGCCTCTTCTCCTGGGGGTCCCAGGAGCTGGCCACCTCATGACTGGCATGTGAGGGAGCATTCTCCCCTGTGCGCTCTCTGCCCAGCTACCTCACGCGCACCTCACTGATGCCGGAGCCGGAATATGACGTAATTCCGGCTCCGGTATCAGTAAGCGTCGCGCGAGGGAGCTGGGCAGAGAGTGCTCAGTGCTCCCTCGTCACCTGCAGGCCCACTGGACCCCAGAGAAATCTGGAATCCCCTCAGCACTCCCAAAGGTAGGGAGGCTGGGATTAAATTTAAAAACAAAAAATGGTGGAAAAGACATGGGGGACATTTACAGTGCTAAATCTATGATGTCTCACCAACATCCTGGAAGCCTTTTTAATGGTCGTTGTATAGGGCACAGTCACCCATGCATAAGTGGTTACTGTAATATTAGGCTATTTTAACAGAATCTATAAATTCTGACATATTTTGACATTTTTAATGTCACCAAAATTACACAGGTCCATCAAATGACTTACGTTGGCAAGTGTTTCCTTTCTTAATATAGCCGGGCATACACTGACATTGAAGATTTCCTTTTATTTCTATGCAACGGGTATTCTGCCCACACTTTAATGCTTTACAGGAAAAAGATTCTAGAAAAAAAAAACATTTTAATATAGTGCTTCGATTCTAGAAATTTCAGGTGACTCTTATGAGTAAAATGCAAGGTGTCCTGATGTTTGTTTCACATGTAGCAGAGACAATCTCTCTTACAATTCAATATATATTTAATGGGTCACTCTAAGCATAAGCATCATCACAAAATCAACTTAATTGATTTATTTTGAGACCAGTAAGTTTGATTTAATTATTTAATTGCATATATTGTTAACATTATAATAAATTTAAAAACAATGACATCCTTTTTGGCCCCTTTAAAGTTCTTTGAGCATTTCAACTATAAACTTTAAAGGGACACTATAGTCACCCAGATCACTTCAGCTCAATGAAGTGGTCTGGGTGCCATGTCCCCCAGGTTTTAACCCTTCAGATGCAAACATAACCGTTTCAGAGCAAACTGCTATGTTTACATTCTCGGTTAATTTAGCCTCTAGTGGCTGTCTTCCGGTGGTTGCTGGGCAGTCACTTCCTCCCAGCTGTGATGTGATCGCAAGGGGCCCGGTCGCGCTGTTAAAGTGCCGCAGTGCTGACCGGGCCCCTTGGAAATTCATTGCCATCGGGTGGCCCTAACAGCATGGGCCACCCGGTGGGCCCCTTAACTTGCAGTCCTGGCGGTTCTAGCGCGCGTGCCAGGGCCGCAACACATGGAGTTCCACCACTGTTTGGGAGTATACCTCTCTTGTCTGCATTGTTTGCAATCCCCCCTTCATTATGAAGCCTCTGAGCTGGCAGCACATGCACATGCAATTGCAGTTTTCCAGTTCTTCTGAGTGATCTATAATACACTATCTATAATACACCTCATTGAGGAGAAGGGAAGGCAGGCGGGCGGGCATGCTAGTGGAGTTAACATGTGATAGAAAAGCCTATCTGGCTGTCTGGTTGGCAGTCAGGGAGGTATTCTGCACCCAGTTATAAAAGTCTATTTTGAAATCAGCACTTTTATAAACTGTCACAAACGTGACAGGCACCAGTCAAAGTACTTTATAAATCTGGAATATTGCTCTAAGTCAGGGGTGGGGAACTTTTGGCCTACATCTCCCATGATGCTCTTACAGCAATAATGCTGGCAAAGCATAAAGTGAGATGTAGTCAACAACATCTGAAGGGTCGAATTTCTTGATCCCTGCTCTAAGTGAATAACCCTTTGTTAGTTTTGTGAGTTGAAAGATATGATGGACCTCCTTCCTCCCCCCAATTTTCATTTTTTTCTTTTTCCCTTTTGTCAAGGTTATACTCCCCAACACGCAAACCAGAGAACAAAGGCGAACACAGATAGACGTATTACCGGACCTTAAAGTGGCCGGACTTAACGTAGGAATGAGAGATAAGAATAGTCAAACATGCCAAGGTCAGGATTACAGAGATACGGGAAAACGAAATAGACAGAGCCAAGGTCAGGGAGCCAGAAATAAGAATAACCAATAAACAAGCCGAAGTCAGGAACCAGAGAAAAGACACTCTCGGGCTAGAATAAACCACGACAGGGCAAGGAAGTGATGTCAGGAGGAGGTTAATATAGGGCAAGGTGAATGCTGATAGGCAGGGACAGAATTAAAGGAGGTATAAATAGATAGTGGCAATAGGCCACTAGCTCTTTAAATTTGGAGTCCATGATATCCCTGCCGGCTACCTTGTGCGAGCGCGCACGTCCCCAGGCGCTCTCCCAGATGTGCGCGCGCCCGACGCCCGCCAGCGATCCACACCACCCGAGAGGACGGACGGCGGGACCGGGATGGCGCGGGACACCAGGTATGACACCTTTCAACTTTTTTTCATTTTTTACATTTTCTTTTAAATTATTATTTTATTTTTTTAAATCTTGTTATGTTCATTATTTGTTTGTTTCAAAATTATATTATGTTTTATAAAAAATTATCAATAAAAACTAATTGAAAAGAATATGCACACACAAATCTAGAAAGAAATACAATGAAAAATGAAAGGCAATTTTTTTTATGCAGTAAGAACATATTCTCAAACATCTTTCGACCTACCTTCATTACATTTCGCTCCTGCGTATCCTGCTTCACAGATGCAACTCCCATCTCCAGAGACCCCATTCTTACATAGTCCATGATTACATTCACAAACTGGAACAGATACAATTAAAACAGTTTAAGCAATCTCCTTAATCAAATCCCTGATTAAAAGTATTTATACAATATTTATATTTTAATAAAAATATACAAAATTTAGTAAGGCATACTTATGATATAAACTTACCATCATCACATTCTTTGTTATATACATGTTCATCTGCACATTTATCACAGTAAAATCCAGTAAACCTCTCCTACATATAAACAAAGTGTAAATAATAAGGATTAGAACATGTCTATTTCTTTTCTTTTTAAATTAAAATACTTCTTTCTGTGACTCAAAAAAAAAAAAATGTATACCACATTTCAAAATAAACATTTACCTAACTACATATTTTTTGTTAATGTTGTAACCGCAGGTGGTTCCCTTATTTACCACTATAATGTCTTAAAGCATAGAATTTAGTAGGGCTAACCATACAGATATCATATAACATATATAAATAATTGAGAATACAATATAAAATAAGGATTGTCTTGGAAGCAATAGTTTTGTCTTTTTAGATATTTATTATATAAATATAGACATATAAAATCCATTATAGCCGAGTTTATAAGATTAAACTAAATGCTTGCAAATTTCATTAATAGGTTAACATACCCTTCTGAACATGTCATCATGTCAGCCTCTCTGTCATTTTAAGAAGGAGCAGCGCCAGTCTCCAAGTCTCTCCTCTGTGTCTTAACATTTAAAAGTACACCTATTTATACCTTAGGTGTCTCCATTTTAGGGTTACCGTAGTTCATATATGAAAAAGTAACACTTCTTTTACTTTATTCATTTTAGGATCTCCCTTAACTTGACAAACATACAAGACCATAACTAAAGGGTGTATACGCCATGGAAGTTTTCCTGACTTAGTTCAAGATAGCATCTTAAAGTCTGGACATCCTTATCTACTTAAGGTTACCACAGTATATTGTGTACTGAAAGAGTCGTAGCATAGCCTTGAAGCTTGTTTATGCATTATTGTTATTGTAATTCGTCTGGGACAAAATGGCGCAAACATATTATGCACCGAGGTTAAAGAAACAGTTATGAAAAACAATATGTTCCATTTCTAACACCTTGTCAGTTTGCAATATCTCTTAAGGACAAAGTACACAGTTTAAGAAATACAACATTTTATTCTAAAACGTGTAATATTTGCATTTGCCCATTACAATGTGATTTATACACTTTTATACATTCAGTCAAGGATTTTGTTCTTTTTTTTTTCTTTTCAATTTTTATTGAATTTCAAGGTAACACATCAGAATAGCAATTATCAAGGTACATATACATGAATATGTATTTCAACAAGGTGCAGTTGCGAGTTCATACATTTTACAGTATCATGAGTATTCATGACAATATATCCATAATATAATAGTAAAATATACAATACCACTTACACTCTTATTGCCCAAGATTCTTTTGCATGTACATCTATACATTCCCAAAAAATGGTGCTTACATCTCCAGCAGAAGGAAGAGGCTGTGGGATATAGCTTAGCTAATTTGGAGGGGACAAAGTACCATCTTATTAGTATTTTGCAATATGCCTCCCAGTGTGAAAGGCTGTGAGAGGACATACGTGTCATTTGTAATGGCTGCAGCCATAAGGGTAGAGGAAATGGTTTTCCAACTTTTTTCCACATCAACATACACGGGTGTTTGGCTTTTTTGTCCTCATTATTAAGGGCATGATAACAGGGAGAAAGTGTTTTAAGTGTTGTACTTCTGCGTATGCACCCATGACCGGAAGTCGTTAATTGTGATTCAGTGCAAAATCTTATTTTGGCAAAGTGTGCAAGGTACTTTATTCTAATATACGTAAATAGTTCCTTAGATGGGAGGGAAAACTCTTTCTGTAGGTCTGGAAACTGTTTAAGGTCCATTGCAATGTAAAAATGCTAACGGTTGTTATTCCTCTATGGATCCATGACCCTAATGGAATGTCCTGGGCTATAGTGTTAAGTGTTGTCATGGGGGCAAAGTATAGGAGATTCTGTGGTCCTATCAGATTACTAGCCCATCTCCTCCAGCTCTCCAATAAGAAGGTGGTGCTACATAGCTTGTTACCTGCATTATGACCCATCTGCGAGAAAGACCACAACATGTGATCTAAGGTGTTAAGGAAGATGCAAGCATTCTGTAATGGTAGCCATATTGGTTGGTTAGGACGGGCCAAGACCTCCACTTCTTGTGCTAGTACAGATGCTTTATAGTACATTTTAACATTAGGAATTCCTAGGCCTCCTTTAATCGTTGGTAACCATGTTAGTTGCCTAGTTATTTTCTGAGGTTATTTCGTCCAGATATATGCATTAAAGAATGACTGGAATTTCTTTTAAAAAGATTGTCTGGAAGCTGTACTGGGATAGTGCGGAACAGATATAATATGTGGGGTAATGCCATCATTCTGACAGTATGGATATGCCCCAACCATGAGATCTCCAAACCCTGCCATTTGTCTAGTTGTGACTGAAGTTTGTGTGTAAGTAACATATGGTTCTCATTAATAAGCTGTGTGTTTGGTTTTGTCAAATTTATGCCCAAATATTTTAGGGAGGATTTCTTCCAATCAAAGTGATGCTGTGTTTGCAACGTTTGTGTAGTGTTCGCAGGAAGGCCAAGAGGCAGTACTTGAGTTTTTTGTTACGTTGTTTTTATAATAGGATATTTTCCTATATTGCTTGAGTAGATCCATTAATGCCGGGATCGATGTTTGGTTGGGTGAGGAACAGCAGCATCATCTGTAAATAGTGCTATCTTTTGTGGGCCTGCTAGGGTGGTGAGACCCGCAATTGCAGTGTGTGATTTAATGTGGCCCACTAATGGTTCCAAACACAAAATGAAAAACAGTGGGGAAAGTGACATCCCTGCCAGGTACCATTGCTAATAGAGAAAGTATTGGATACAAAAACCTAAATTAAAAACTTTGGCTGAGGGAGCTTGATAAAGAGCCATGATACATTTTAGGAAAGAAGAGGAGAACCAAATTTTAGTCAGAGTAGCTTGCATGTACTCCCAGTTCAGACGATCTAACGTTTTTTCAGCATCAATTACCACAACTGTCCCCTGAGATTGCCCAATGTATTAAATTCATAAAGTGTCTGGTATTGTCTCCAGCTTGCCTGCCAGGAACAAAGCCAGCCTGCTTTCCGGAGACCAGCTCCGTCAGCAGCGGTTTAACCCTAGATGCTAGAAGCTTAGCATAGAGTTTAACGTCCGCATTCAGTAGGGAGATTGGACGGAGGTTCTCACATACCGTTGGTGGTTTACCCGGCTTAGGTAGTGTTACCACGTGAGCCTGCAGCATTTCACTAGAGATTGATCCAGTAGATTTAATGTCATTAAAAAGTTTTGTGAGAAAGGGAGTTAATACCGGTTCAAGTTTGATATAGTAGTAATTAGAGAACCTATCTGGACCCGGCGCTTTGAATTTAGGTAAGAAGAGAATGGTTTGGTGAATTTCATTTTCCGTGAATGGGTTGTCTAGTATGTCACTTTGTTGTTTCTAAATTTTTGGTAGAGCTATATTAAGGAATTGGCCGATGGAATCTGTGGTGGGTTGGGGAACCGATGGGTCATCTTTCAAGTTGTAAAGTTTAGTGTAGTACTTCACTAATTTGTTAACAATATCAGATGGGTTGTATAATTTAGTTTTTTGGGATGAATGAAGGGAATTTTAGATTGGAGGCATTTCGCCTTCAGTTTGTTAGCTAGTTTTATTGCCTTGGATGTAGTATTGCAATTTAAGTGCCCTCTTCCACCTTTCTGTGTCCTGCAACAAGAGGGAATTGAGCACCTTTTGTATTATACCCATATGGTTTGTTAGTGTCTTGGATGGGTGTGATTTGTTTTGTGTGTAGAGATCCTCTAGCTCTCATGCCAGGTGGGTTTGTTAATCTGTGGCATTCCTTTTACATCGTGAACCATTCTGAATTAACACCCCCCTCATAACAGCTTTGTGAGCCCCCCCACAGGGAATGAAGAGCAAGTGAGTCAGATTAGTTTTCCCTGAAATAGTCTGAGGCCGCTTTGGTGACCATAGACAGGGTGGTGGCGTCGTCCAACAGCCCCCCATTAAGTCTCCACTTCCCTCTCCCTCTAGCCGGGTAGAGAGTGTGAAACGTGACCACAACCGGGGCATTGTCCGACCAGGTTCGTGCCCCTATTACTACCTCCTCTATGTTTGATAAGGTATGTTTATCCACCAAAGAGAGGTCTATACGAGAGTAAGTCAAATGGGCTTGCGAATAATATGTGTAATATTTCTTTGAGGGATATTTAATATGACAGGAATCATATAAGTTATAAGCAAACACTAATTTAGAGAATAATGTGCTGTTCGCATTGGAAACGGCAGTGGGTCGTATGTTTTGTTCTCGTCTGATATCTAACTCAGCGTCTAAAGTTCAGTTGAAGTCTCCGCATAGTATTGTGTGGCCTTGTTTCATTTTTTAGTGCCTTATGGATGAACGATATCTGAACCTTGTTGGTGGCGTACACGAATGCTATGGTGATGAGAATCCGGTTTAGAGACCCCACCAGAATCAGTAGACGTCCCAACGGATCCACATATTGTGCGCTTTACTGGAATACCCAGTCTGAGTGAAAGAGTATAGAGACCCCTTTTGATTTGTGTGGGGAGTAAGCATGATATGCTTGCGGGTATTTTCTTGTATGTATTTGTGGGGGTTTATGGGAGCAGAGATAGGTCTCCTGAAAGCAGACTATCGCCTCTTGGGATATGTGCATATCTTGGACAGCTAGGCAACGTCTGTGCGTGCTGTTGAGGCTTTTAACATTTAAAGAATACATTTTGAATGTCGGACTAGTCATGTCAAGGTTATAAATCGGAGGTGCGTTTTCCTCTATGGACAACTGCGCTGCTTTACTAGTTAAAGGAAGGTGTATGGATGGTCCGGTGCGCCCCTCAATGTAAGACCATACTGTTCCATTGGCGTCCGCTGGTCCACACATATCAGTAGAATAGTGTTGCCACTGATTGGATATGTGGAAGGATTTCATTCTTTTATTAATAACATTTACAGAATCACTCACTACTACTCAAATTACTGTTGGCCAAGGGGTGCCTAAAAGATAGATCCCAGGATGTTTTAAAGGTGCGGCTTTTATTCTAAACACATTCCAAAGGCATGCTTCCCCTTCTATCTCAAAAACATTGCGCACATCAGACCCTACTTAATGCCAGATGTGACTAAGGTGCTGGTCCATTCCACTGTCCTTTCTCGCCTTGACTACTGTAATCCGCTTCTCAGTAGTCTTACACGCTCCCAACTTGTGTCGTTACGGTCCATAATTAATGCGGCGACGAGGCTCATCTTTCTGTCCTCCCGCACTTCTCAAGTGTTTACCAGTACTCATTATTATAAACATCTCTACTGAATTCATAGCAGACGGCATTGTTGAATATTTAAAAGTAAGCAAAACTACTATTACCCCCATAAGGTGCTAGCAGACAGTATAATAAAACATTTTTAAAAAAGTACCAGTACCAAATATGTTTATCAAAATCGCATTAAACAGTAAAAGATGGTTCTCATCAGTATTAATTTCAGGTATGTCTATTAAATCACGCTAGATTACATAGGACATTTCTGTGTTGCAAATTGGTTAATTTATTCAAATTGCTGTACTCACTAGTATAGAAAATGCTATATTAAAACTGAGACAACATAAATACAAGCAGTGAATTTTTGTGAAAGAAAGACTGATACTCATAGGCGTGCGCAGCCTATTGCATTAGGGTGTGCACCCTAACGCACAAACACACGCCGCGCGTGTGTGTGTGTATGTATCTCTCTCTCTCTCTCTCTCTCTCTCTCTCTCATATATATATATATATATATAATACACAAGATCCAGCGCACTCACCTATCCACTAAACAGCAACTTCAATGTTGAAAGATTTTATTGGTTTTTTTAAAAACACCTAATCTAGGCAAAAATAATGGGGGTTTAGTTACATTATATGATCATACATTGCATAAGCCTGCCACAACGTCAATGTACCCCATCTTTGGCAGGTCCTACACTATATATATATATATATATATATATATATATATACACACACACACTGCTATGTGTGCTGTTAGTGTGCTGTGTGCTGTTAGTGTGATGTGTGTGTGAGGTTGCGTGTTTGTGACTGTGCTGTTTGTGTGTGAGGGTGTTTGTGTGTGTATGTTTGTCCTGTGAGGGTGCTGTTAGTGTGCTGTGTGTGAGGGTGTTGTGTTTTTTTTTAAAAGGTGCTGTGTGTGTTTGTGAGGGTGCGGTTAGTGTACTGTGTGAGCTGTATGTGTGTAGGAGCTGTATGTGTGTGTGCTGTATGTTTGGAGGGATTTGGCAGATTAGTAAATCCTTGCTGCCATGTGCCATCCCTGGTCGTCCAGTGGAGAGTGAACTCTAGCCTGCGGGGCTAGAGTTAACTCTCGCGAGATCTGAGCGTTGCCGCAGCAACGCTCAGATGTCGCGAGAGGAACCTGGCGGAGCTTCTGTCTAGAGCTCCCTGGGTCCTCTCCTGCCTCCCTCCATGCTGCTGTGGGCCGGTGAGGTAGATCTTTGGTCTCCCTGCCGGCCCATGGAGGCTTAGAGCAGAGCCAGCACTCAGATAGCGCCGGCTATTAATCATTGCCTAATATTCTACTTGAGAACTTTGACTGTGAATTTTAACTTGGTTTCTCCAGAAATTCCTGTATGAGTGACTACTTTCTGTATCCTTGAACCTTTCCATTAGTATTCTTGTATCACTTAGTCTGGACTACTTGACTATTCTTTTAGGTTTTGCAAAGTCATTTATTCTGTACCACAATAATGCAATAGGGTGTAAACCAAAGATGTTTTGCACTACATCTCCCGTGATGCTTTGCCAGCATTATGCCTTTAATAGCATTATGGGACATTTAGTCCACAATATTTAAAGTGGCAAAGGTTGTCTACCCCTGGTCTAAACCCTTGCTGGAGCAGAGCTCTTCTTCCTGACACACTTCTCTGTTTAGTTCCTCCATTTTGGGTGCAAACTCTTCATCTCAATTGTGCTGTTTAACGCCTCTGCTGGTGGTGGTGTAACTCCACCTCCAACAGCATCACTAGCTAGCCTCAAACAAGAGCTCTCATTTAATAGAAGTATCAGCATAGGCGTGTGGGACTATGTAAAACATCTGTTGACATTTAACAGCTCGATCAGAAATACTAGGTTATAGCAGGAGAGACACAAGAGGGGCAGGGGGCATTTGTCCATTACTCACCTTGTGCTATATGGGCTATATGGGCTGCTGCCTTAAAGCACAATACTAAATATTTTTCTATTATTATCATTCATTTTAAATGTTAACTTTTATTATTATTAGTTAATTGTTAACTATTATTCTATTGCAGTTTCAGTATAAAACATTTAATATAAAATTAAAGGGTTACGCCAACTAATATGACCATTTCAGTGATTTTGCAAGAAAAAGTATGTGAACCCTTTGGAATGATATGGATTTCTCCACAAATTGGTCATAGACAATCACAGTCTGCTTAAACTAATAACACACAAAGAATGAAATGTTGCCATGTTTTTATTGAACACACCATGTAAACATTCACAGTGCAGGTGGAAAAAGTATGTGAACCCCTTGACTAATGACATCTCCAAGAGCTAATTGGAGTGAGATGTCAGCCAACTGGAGTCCAATCAATGAGATGAGATTGGAGGTGTTGGTTACAGCTGCCCTGCCCTATAAAAAACACACACCAGTTCTGGGTTTGCTTTTCACAAGAAGCATTGCCTGATGTGAATGATGCCTCGCAAAAAAGAGCTCTCAGAAGACCTACGATTAAGAATTGTTGACTTGCATAAAGCTGGAAAGGGTTATAAAAGTATCTCCAAAAGCATTGCTGTTCATCAGGCCACGTTAAGACAAATTGTCTATAAATGGAGAACGTTCAGCACTGCTACTACTCTCCCTAGGAGTGGTCGTCCTGTAAAGATGACTGCAAGAGCACAGCGCAGACTGCTCAGTGAGGTGAAGAAGAATCCTAGAGTGTCAGCTAAACACTTACAAAAGTCACTGGCAAATGCTAACTTCCCTGTTAGCAAATCTACAATACGTAAAACACTAAACAAGAATGGATTTCATGGGAGGATACCACAGAGGAAGCCACTGCTGTCCAAACAAAATATTGCACAAGAACACCTGGATGTTCCACAGCAGTACTGGCAAAATATTGGGTTGACAGATGAAACCAAAGTTGAGTTGTTTGGAAGAAACACACAGCACTATGTTTGGTGAAAAAAGGCACAGCACACCAACATCAAAACCTCATCCCAACTGTGAAGTATGGTGGTGGGGGCATCATGGTTTGAGGCTGCTTTGCTGCGTCAGGGCCTGGACGGATTGCTATCATCGAAGGAAAAATTAATTCCCAAGTTTATCAAGACATTTTGCAGGGGAACTTAAGGCCATCTGTCTACCAGCTGAAGCTCAACAGAAGATGGGTGTTGACAGGACAATGACCCAAAGCATAGAAGTAAATCAACAACAGAATGGCTTAAACAGAAGAAAATGTGCCTTCTGAAGTGGCCCAGTCAGAGTCCTGACCTCAACCCGATTGAGATGCTGTGGCATGACCTCAAGAAAGCGATTCACACCAGACATCCCAAGAATATTGAGGAACTTAAACAGTTCTGTAAAAAGGAATGGTCAAGAATTACTCCTGACCGTTGTGCATGTCTGATCTGCAACTACAGGAAACGTTTGGTTGAAGTTAATGCTGCCAAAGGAGGTTCAACCAGTTATTAAATCCAAGGGTTCACATACTTTTTCCACCTGCACTGTGAATGTTTACATGGTGTGTTCAATAAAAACATGGCAACATTCCATTATTTGTGTGTTATTAGTTTAAGCAGACTGTGATTGTCTATTGTTGTGACTTAGATGATGATCAGATCACATTTTATGACTAATTTGTGCAGAAATCCATATCATTCCAAAGGGTTCACATACTTTTTCTTGCAACTGTAAATCCAAGTTATTGATAATTGTGTGCTATGCCAGCACACATTGAAAATTGACAATGCACATGGAAAATTGACAGCACGCACATGAAATAGGAAAACCGGAACTCTGTTCTGGGACGCCAATACCAATTCTGTGCAAAGTTTTTGTCTGTCGTCAGAGGGCACTGCATGTTGCTGACAGACATAAAAATCTTCCCCTTGCAGGCAGAGCACCAGAAAGGGGAAGCTATCTCTCCCTCCCAACCCTCCCTCCCTTTAGGCTCTACCTCCTACTTACCCAAAAAGAGTGAATGTGGTTGGGGACTGTGATTTAGTCCAGTCACAGCCTTCTCCAGGAGAAGCTGGTGATTGTACTGTGAGGCCCCTGTGATATCGGAGTGGGCGAGGATTTCTAAGTAAGTTTAAACTTTTTTGTAGCTTATTCTGCAAATCGAAGGGGCATATTGCACAGCAGGTTGACAAAAGTTGATCTCTGAACTAGCCTTCCAGTCAGTGTAATAAAAGGTTAATATGGCACAGGAATTGAAACATTATTTGGGTGTGCATCCATAAGTAAAAACATAATGGTCAGAGTAGATTCTCCAGTTGTTTTTTTTTTTTATCTGCTAAAAAGCTACGGTTTGAAACATTAAAACTTCAGATTTGATACAGATATGAAATTTTTGTTCTTAGTCCATTAGTAAATTCAGATTAGAATTTCACGATAATGAATTATTGTGTGCATGTATCTTAATATGTTACTTACATCACAAACGCATGTCCCATTGCCATTTTTTCCATCCATGCAGGTACCGTGGCCATTGCAAGGATTTCCTGCTCCTCCTGGACATTCTGACATTCAAGAGTATTGTTAAATTAAGACAGTAATAAAGGTACAATTTAAAAATTATACAGAAAAGACCAACAACAGAAATGAAGTACAACATGTCATCAAAGGTACAGTTAATATTTTTTTTTAACAAGTGTGTTGACCAATTCAGTGATGGAAATTAGGTAGACAAAGTCTAGTTCTGGGTGTAAGAGATCAGAGGATAGGAAAGGAAGTAGTAGTATGTGAGTAAAAACAAGATCACCATTATTAATGTTTTCTTAATTAACATTATCTAAAAAATCTAGTTATTTGATCTTCATACTCAGTCTGGCACAACCTTTATTCATGGCTCTAAATCTATAATTCCCTGGTCAAATTCCCCCAATAGCGTGGTTTAGTTAATAATCCTATAGATCATCTGACAAAACATTTATATCTCCCTCTTCGTTTCGTACAGGATCAGTTTGCAATCAGACCACAGTCCACTCAAAATTATTATTTTATCATACATTTTCTTAATAAAGACAGAAACTACACTATCTACCACACAATATATGGCATTCCTTGTCAAACTGCACAGTTAGTTTGAGAGCGTCATTTCTGTAACAGAAATAATGAAGAAACCTGTTTCTTGTCAAATATTTTTTATTGAAAGGTTTTTATTTCTAACAATAGTAATCATTGTAAAACAATGAAATATATGCAGGGCCGGACTGGCCCACCGGGATACTGGAAATTTCCAGTCAAGGCATCTGGCTGGGCCACAGCCCCATTCAGTAATGGATCAGGCTCTGTGATCCCGTCAAGCCATGTGTGAGCCAAAGGCCGCCATTGTGACCCCATGGGAGTTAGAGTCGGGCCGGCACAGCCTGGCCACACGTCCGCCGATCAGTAAAAAAATATATATTTAAAAAATAATAATATTGGAGGTGGGGTGTTTTAGTGTATGAGGGGGCGGAGCTTTCAGCGGGTGGCGGGGCGTGGGTTTAGCTGCGGCATGGGGCCCTGGCTAATGCAGCAGGGGAAGCAGGAAGGAGTCCCTGCTTCCCCAACAACCAGCCTCCAGGAGCTCCAAGCAGGAGGTAAGAAGGAGGTCAGTGTGTCTGTGTGTGACTATCTGTGTGTGTGTGTGTCTGTCTGCCTGTGTGTGTGTGACTGTCTGTGACACTATGTGTGTGTGTGACTGCCTGTGTGACTGTGTGTGTATGTGTGACTGCCTGTGTGACTGTGTGTATGTGTGACTGTCTGTGTGTGTGTCTGACTGTCCGCCTGTGTGTGTGACTCTGTGTGTGTGTGTGTGACTGCCTGTGTGTGACTGTGTGTGTGTGCGGACTTTCTGTGCGTGTGTCTGACCGTCCGCCCGTGTGTGTGTGTGTGTGTGACTCTGTGTGTGTGTGTGACCGCCTGTGTGTGTGACTGTCTGTGTGTGTGTGTGTGTGTGACCGTCGGTGTAACTGTGTGTGTGTGTTTGACTGCCCGTGTGTGGAAGGAGTCCCTGCTTCCCCAACAACCAGCCTCCAGGAGCTCCAAGCAGGAGGTAAGAAGGAGGTCAGTGTGTCTGTGTGTGACTATCTGTGTGTGTGTGTGTCTGTCTGCCTGTGTGTGTGTGACTGTCTGTGACACTATGTGTGTGTGTGACTGCCTGTGTGACTGTGTGTGTATGTGTGACTGCCTGTGTGACTGTGTGTATGTGTGACTGTCTGTGTGTGTGTCTGACTGTCCGCCTGTGTGTGTGACTCTCTGTGTGTGTGTGTGACTGCCTGTGTGTGACTGTGTGTGTGTGTGACTTTCTGTGTGTGTGTCTGACTGTCTGCCTGTGTGTGTGTGTGACTCTGTGTGTGTGTGTGACTGCCTGTGTGTGTGACTGTCTGTGTGTGTGTGTGTGTGTGACTGTCGGTGTAACTGTGTGTGTGTGTGTGTGTTTGACTGCCTGTGTGTGTGACTGTCTGCCTGTGTGTAACTGTGTATGTGTGACTGTCTGCCTGTGTATGTGTGTGGCTGTCTGCCTGTCTCTGTATGTGTGGATGTTTACCTCGGTGTCAGTGACTGTCTGCCTCTGTGTGTATGGATGTCTGTGTGTGTGTGCCCGCATCTGCTAGTGAGGGAGCCTCTGTGTGTGTGCGCCTGCTAGTGAGCTTGTATGTAGGGATTATATGTGTGTGTACGTGTTAGTGAGCTTGTCTGTAAGGAGCATGGTTGTGTCGGAGCCTGTCTGTGGTGAGCATGTGTGTACAGTGAGCTTGTCTGTAGTAAGCATGAGTGTGATCGTGAGCTTGTCTGTAGTGACATGTGTGTGTCAGTCAGCTTGTCTGTAGTGAGCATGTGTGTGTCAGTGAGCTTGTCTGTAGTGAATCTGTGTGTTCGTGAGCTCTTCTGTAGGGCGCATGTGTGTGTCAATGGGCTTGTCTGTATGGAGAGTGT
>OW240919.1:150882901-150901270 GCA_933207985.1 Pelobates cultripes
TAAAGGCTTGACAAAGGCCCTTTTTGGACCAAAACATTGCTGCTATACACACTTCCTTAGTAAAGGTCTGCCTGGTTGAGGAAACTACTGAGTGTGCCTTGGTTTTGCTCTTTTCCATCGTGGTACTATGGTGTTTTAAGCATCTGATGTTTACAATTTGCTTTTGAATATTGTGCATGTATTGATTCATATCATAATTATTGTTCTTGGAGGCTCTGATGCCAGACAGGACTTTCCCTGTTGTGGAGGGGCAGAGTTAGAGTTTAATGTTCCATTGTGGGGCTCATGATCAATACTGTTCTGTCTTGTGTTAGAGTGGGTGCCTGTTGCAAGTAGTTAATTTGGCGTGCTAGGCATTCATGCAGCAATGCTGGTAGTAGGTATGGATTTTGTTGGGGTCTTGGTGCTGACCAGCTCTCCATGTAAGCTACCCGTTGTTGGATATTGTCTACCATGATGATGACTGTTTCCTGTTTGGGGGAATGCAGAGGTCTGTTTTTAGGTCTAGTAGTCACTGGGCCTTAGTGTTAAATATGGCTTCTTTCTCCAAGATGTTTTTCCAGTGCTGTTTAATCTCAGATCTAAGTGAGTCTAGGGTGGATGTGTTGTTACCCTGCAGCTGTGTGTATACCTTGGATTGTTCTTTGGCATACTGGGCATTTATTCCATTAGCCTGCAGCTGTGGTGTATTTGCTTATTCTGGTTTACCAGTGCCCTTGATATGGGCATACTCTTGTATTTCCTTATTAGTTAGGATATATCATTGGTATTTCCAGCTCTGTGAAATTGATCTAGTGGAGAAATACATTCTATAACACGAGGAAGTACATATAAGTGGTACATTTCCTATTTTGCAGTAATTGTCGGTTCACGCCTGGTTATTTGCCATGGTAAATTCTTTACCATAAGTCCCAAGTCCCTTAACCTTGCAAAGTTAATTATTGCAGTTACTAACAAACTGCAATAATTATTTTTGTTGGTTAACTACAACCATTAGTGGCTTTCTATCAGACAGCCACTAGAGGGACATCCGGGCCGTTGGGCGACTTTTGGTCACCTGACACTGAACATCCAGCGTCACCCGAAACTCCATAGGAAAGCAAAGTAATGTCCCTTTAATACGATTTGTAAATAAGAAGAAATACTAAAAATAAATGATTTGACACACAGAAGTGGAAGAAGAGAGAGAGAGATCAATTGATGACACAATCACCTGTTTCAGTCCTTTGACTTACAGAATGACAACACAATGCCCTGGCAATTGAATAGCTATGCGAGCAGAGGTAGCAGACATTGCCACACTGCAGGTGCAGTCAGAGGGTAGAAACACCACTTATAAGGAGATTTGAAAATGAGTGGAAAGATTACATCTTCCAGCACCTTTGGCTACCACTGATTTATTTCAAAGGCAAGAAATCAGGCCTTCAGGAGCACTCCATACATCAGTTGTGAAGTGCACTAACTGTCCACCAACCTTTGCCAGCTCCTCCTTTAACACAGGAATAGTAGAGTGAAGACATTGTATTCCTTATGTTTGATATAACTGTGTATTGGGGTGAAACAGCCTCCATGAACTGCTTGAAGGTTTGCCCTTCTACCATATTAAAGGGAGCAACCTCCAACTGCTTAAGCTAGCCAATCAGCCAAGTAATTTTGCAAGACAGCTACCTGAACATTCCCCAAAAATAAAAACCAACTAAATTGTTCTGGGGTGGGCTGTACAGCCTGGGATGGCTGATGACACTAATTTACTCCTACTTGCCCAAATAGTGCTAGGTGGAGAAGCCACATGATTTTCTTGACTTCACAAGACTGCCTCGTAGTGTGTGAGAAGATGGTTATCCAAGAGTTAGTAACATGATCCAACACTTTCCCACTGCTGACTTCCATTCCACACAGTTTTAATTTTGCTAGATGCCCATCACCAATTGTGAAACATTACCACACTTTGGAACACCACGGGTGGCGAAGATTCTACCTGCCTTTTTTCACCCACTTTCTTACTACTAGTACTTTTTCTGCCTGTTTTCTTTGATGTGGTTTGGTGACTTTGACAGGAGGAAGCCTAGTTCTTTGGAACTAGTTGGGTTGGTGGCACTGGTAGAAACAGTGGCCTAACAGTGATGGTGACACTAAAAATGTTGATGGGAGACTCAAAATAAACAACACTGGCTTGCCACTCTTCTCACACACATCTGGAGAGGCTGGCCCTGGTGATGTTTTTAGAGCCTGAGGAGACCTATGTGGTAATGTGTGCTTAACAGAGAGATCCTCAGGCTCCTCGTAGTCTAGTTCCTCACAATTTACACTTAAAATGACACACCATGAAAGAAATAAAAAAAAAAATAACTCAGTGTTTAGTATATATTCCCTCAATTAAAATTATTATGCATTTTATTATTGAGGGTGTATATAAAAATAGCTTGCCATCCCCTTCTAAACCAGCCCAGACCTTCTGTGTTGTTCTAACATTATTGAATCATTTGTAAAGCTTATTAAAACAAAGCCTTAGCTCCTTAATTACTCATGGGCGAATACCATCTGGCACTGTGGCTTTTTTACATTAACTTTATTTGGTTAATGTTTCATCTTGTTTATTTCATTGTTTCTACCTACATTGTTTCATGCATAAAACACTTACTCAAGATTTCTCTACAATATGAAAACAATGATAAACTGAACTTTACATACCTACACATGCTGATCCCCAATATCCTTTACAGCATTCAGGAGTTATCTGGACAGTTTGACAAGTGTGGGTGCAACCTGTCAGAGATAGAATAACTCCTCCCATATCCACTGTGTAACTAAAAAAAACAACAACAAAGAATTGATCAAATGTACTAATCATTAATCAGTTACTAAACAATATGTTTAGATTTATGCATTCCAGTTTGTTTAGTCAGCTACTAACACATATATTTATCTCGCAAGTGACAACGTCATAATGACAATGCATTTGTTATTAAAAGGAACACTTCTACTTCCATAGCAACTAGATATTATGGGGGCTTGAGTGTCTTCATTGGTGAAACGGACAGTCTTAGCCTATCACTGTCTACCCATTGAGAAACCTGGTTTGTACCATTACACTTAATGGGTGGCCAGCCATTCAGCTGTTGGAAAATGGTTTAACTAAGGAAGGCTTTTTATTTCCACATTTTGTAATCTATAATATCCATTGTACAGCTCTACGGAATCTGTTGGTGCTATATAAATGATAAAATAATAATAATAATAATATCAATGGCATGTTATCTATACAATTAGTTTAAAAAAAAAAAAGTTCATCAAGTAGAGCCTTCAAAATGAATATTTTACTTCCAGCATACAGGCTGATAGCTAATTTAAATAATGAAAAAAATAATTGAAAAGTAAAAGCACATGATAACTGCTCTGCTTTTTTTTTTTTTTGCGGGTGGTACTAAATGAACATTATTACAAATATGCCATCAAGACTGTAGCACACATACTATAAAAAGTACAATGTTGAGATTAACCACACATGTTTATATAATATAACATCTAGAACTAAGCTAGTCACAAAGATGTGTAGACTAGTTTGCCTAATGGCCAACCACATACGTGTTTAGTTAAACTAATCCTTTAGTGACTAATACAGACTAAACTGTAGCTCCTAGTGGAGTCAACAGAACCTAACCCATTGGGGGAGGGGGTGGGGGTTATCCAATATACTTAACTCATTTATTTATGCCTGCACATCGAGAAAAGCCTACTTGGGCTGCACCTAAATCAAAGGTATCACCATCTATCTTTTAACTTAATGTCAAAATTCATTAAAACTAATGATGCACAAAAAAAGCTATTATTGGCAATCTTACCTGCATCCCCTATTTCCTATTCCCGAAGTAATTTTTGTGCCTTTGGGGCAAGCCCTCCTGATACCAGCTGCACATGAGGTGCATTCTGTTTGCGTCTTGATTACAGTTCGTACATCACAGCGTTTTTGCTTTGGCTGTATAGAGAAAGTAGTATTTTGCAGTAAGAAGTAGAAAAGGTTATGCATTTTCTAGTACCACATATTATTGTCTTAAAAACTTAACCATGCAACATTACTGTAAATACAAGCCTTTCAACAGTCCATATTTCAGGAGGGCTGTCACAGTTTCGGGGTCCTGTTACACAGTCCTGATTTTGTTTCCTGATGTCCCACACGTGCATATGGTGTATTAGGGTAGTGTAGGGTTTAAAAGTTGGGATAGTGTTAAAGAGACACTATAGTCACCTGAACAACTTTAGCTTACTGAAGTAGTTTTGGTGTATAGAACATGCCCCTGCAGCCTCAGTGCTCAATCCTCTGCCATTTAGGAGTTAAATCCCTTTGTTTATGATCCTTAGTCACACCTCCCTGCATGTGACTTGCACAGCCTTCCAAAAACACTTCCTGTAAAGAGATCCCTATTTATGCTTTCTTTATTGCAAGTTTTGTTTAATTAAGATTTTCTTATCCCCTGCTATGTTAATAGCTTGCTAGACCCTGCAAGAGCCTCCTTTTTGTGATTAAAGAGATTTAGAGATTGCGATACAATTATTTAAGGTAAATTACATCTGTTTGAAAGTGAAACCAGTTTTTTTTCATGCAGGCTGTGTCAATCATAGCCAGTGGAGGTGTGGCTAAGGCTGCATAAACAGAAACAAAGTGATTTAACTCCTAAATGACAGTGAATTGAGCAGTGAAATTGCAGGGGAATGATCTATACACTAAAACTGCTTTATTTAGCTAAAGTAATTTAGGTGACTATAGTGTTCCTTTAAGGCAATGTAGAGGGTGAAGGTTAGGGGGATTGTATGTGTTGTATGGTAGTGATAGTCTGGATTTAGTGTTGGCATTAAGCATTAGTGCTAGTGTTAGGGTTTTATCCATTCAGGGCTGACCCGTCCATTGGCCCCAGTGGGGCCACGGTTGAAGGCTGCACTTTTACAGGGGTTGGCATTTTGTCGCCCCAGTACACTGTAAAGTACCTGCTGTGGACCCTGAGATGCCTATGTGTGTATATATATGCAGTTTTGGGCCCCCACTACCTTGTCCTGTGGAGAGGAGGCCTAGAAGTCTGCTGTTTCCCTCCTGTAACTTCATATCTGCTCCTCTCACAAACCACAAGAGTATTGTCGCAGCTTACCATGTCAATACTCAGGCATGCATTACATGCCGCGAGGAGCGTTGCCATAGCAACCTGCGGCAACGCTCTTGCATCTTGTGAGAGGAGAAGAAATGAAGCTGCAGGAGGGAAACATCAGACTTCTGGGCCCCGTCTCCACAGTGGTAATAAAAAACAGGACACAGCAAAATGTGCCACTGGACCAAAAAAAACGGATCACCCCTCACAGCCCCACTACACACATTGCACGCACTACACATAAACACTGCTTACACTACACACACTACATGCACTGCACACAGACACTGCATCCACTACACACAAAAATTGCATCCACTACACACACTACATGCACTTCACATAGACACTGTATCCACTACACACACTTCATGCACTACACACAGACACACATACACTGCACACACTACAAGCACTACATGCACTACACACAGATACTTCATGCACTACACACACTACATGCACTGCACACAGACACTGCATTTACTACACACAGACACTGCGTACAATACACACACTATATGCACTACACACAGACACTGTATCCACTACATGCACTACACACAAACACTGCACACACTACAAACACTACATGCACTACATATACTTCATGCACTACACACATACACTGCATCCACTACACACACTGCATGCAATGCGTACAATACACACACTATACGCACTATACACAGACATTGCATACACTACACAAACTACATACATACCCTGCATCCATTAAACACACTACACACAGATACTGCATACACTACACAAACAGCATGCACTACACACATTGCATCCACTAGACACACTACATGTACTACACACAGACATATACACCACACACACTACATGCACTACACAGAGATACTGCATACATTACCTGCACTATACACAGACACTGCATCCACTACACACACACTACATACACCACGTGCACTATACACAGACACTGCATCCACTACACACACACTACATACACAACAATACACAAACACAGACACTGCACCCAGTGCACAAACAAAGACAATGCACCCACTACACAACATTCACTACTATAACACCCATTACACTACATCCACACACACTGTATCCACTATACACATGCATACAATTAGTGGCGTACACAATATCCCTGGGGCCCCGGTGCTAAACTGATCCGTGGGCCCATACCCCCCTCTTTCTACCCTGACCTTCTCACCCTGACCATGCCCCCCGACATATACAAACAGACACAAACACACACCCCTCGACAGACACATACATACACACACACATGCAGACACATACATACAGAGACACACACATACAGAGACACAGACACACACACACACAGAGACATAGACAGACACACAGACACAAACACACACATACAGATACACACACAGAGACACAGACACACATAGATACACAAATACAGAGACACATACAGAGACACACATACAGACACACACACACAAAATGTTTCCTACCTTTTGCTACTTTCCCTGGGGTCCAGTGGGGACTCCAGTTCCCACTCTGACGTCCTCTTCCTTCCTGCTTCCTTCCACACGGGCTGATAGCTGGGAGGAGTGACCAGGGAGTCACTTCCTCCCAACAGTGATGTCATCACAGGGGGCCTGGTCGCGCTGTTAAAGTGCCCAGCGCTGACTGGGCCCCCTGACAATCAATATCCATCGGGTGGCCCTGACAGCATGAGCCACCCGATGGACCCCTTAACATGTGGCCCCGGGGTTTGCCGCATGGGCCGGGGCTGCAAAATGTGGCAGCTGGTACCCAGTCGCGGGGGGGCCGCAGGGTGTCCGGGCCCCCTGGAGTGACGGGCCCTGTCGCAGCTGCGACCCCTGCGACCGCGGTATGTACGCCGCTGCATACAATGCATTCACTATACACACTGCCACTGGCGTACATACCGCAGTCGCAGGGGTCTCAGCTGCAGACCCCTGCGACTGGGTACCCACCGTCATATTTGTGGACCCAGCTCGCGTGGCAAACCGCCGTTCAAGGGGTCCATCGGGTGGCCCATGGTGTTAGGCCCACCCGATGGAGATGGATTTTCAGGGGGCCCGGTCAGCACTGGGCGCTTTAACAGCGCAACCGGCACCCCTGTGATGACATCAGACATAGCTGGGAGGAAGTGACTGCCCCAGTCACTCCCCCCAATTATCAGAGAGCCGCGCAGGAGGATGGAGTGAGAGTGGGAACTCTGACTACCATCAGGCTGAGCCCCCACTGGACCCCAGGGAAAGTCACCCTTCTATAAAAGGTAGAAAACAGGAGGGTGTCGTAAACATTTTGTATATGTGTGTGTCCGTATGTGTCCATACAGACACACACACACATAACACACACACACAACACAGAGACGCACACATACACACATACAGACTGTATGTATGTGTGCCTGTGTGTGTCTCTGTATGTATGTCTCTGTGTGTGTGTCTGTATCTATATGTGTGTATGTATGTGTCTGTGTGTCTGTATGTATGTGTTTCTGTTTCTTGGGTGGTGGTGGTGCATGTGTGTGTGTGTTTATATGTATCTGTCTGTGTGTATGTGTCTCTGTATGTGTGTATGTATGTATGTGTCTGGGGGGAGGGCCCTCTGGAGGAGGAGAGGACACACAGATCAGTTTCGCATTGGGGCCCCATGGATTGTGTGTACGTCACTGCATACTGCATACAATACACACACTGTTTCACGTGGATGTACGTGAGGTTTGGGGGGGCAGCAATTTTTATACTTTGACCCAGGCAGAACAATGTCTTGGACCGGTCCTGTATCCATTGCTGCACGAGATTAGTTACAGTGCTGGGCGGCAACTATAGTAAATCAGCTGATGCCTTTCAGCTGAGAAATTAGCTAAATTAAATTAGCATCGTGTGTCACTTGGAAGTCTTAAGCCATGCATAATAATAAACTCTATATTCATAATAATATTTCGCTCTATATTAACCCCTTAAGGACTGAGCCAATTGTACAAGTTGTAATCAAAATAAAACATAAACAAAACCTTTAAATTTTCTTTATATGTGGTTCAACCATAATTCACCTCTTTCATATTAAGTGTACCCACACTTATTATATATAATTTTGTTCAGGAGAAACAGGGCTTTCATTTCACAATAAATATTTATAAATGAAACAATTTAATATGAATACAATTTTAAAAAGTGTTAGAAATTAACATTTTTATGAGCCATAATACTGTTGGATTTTACTGCAATAAAATACACATATTTATATTCCGAAATGTCTCACAAGTACGATGGTACCCTCCATGTACAGGTTTTATGGGATTTTGGAAATTTACAGGGTTCAAATGTAGGGCTTTCCCCTTTTCCATGTTTGCACATTAAAGTTTGCCAGATTGGTTTGCTGGGCCTATTTTGCCTTTAAGACCGTACGGAAGCCCAGGAATGAAAATTAACCCCATCATGGCATAGCATTTGTAAAAGTAGACAACCCAAGCTATTCAAAATGGGGTATGTCCAGTATTTTTTAGTAGCAACTTAGTCACAAACGCTGGTCAAAATTAATGTTCATATTAGCACACATGCCACTTAGCAAAACTGCATTTTAGGAAGGTGGCTTCACCAGCTTCGGTGCCACCCACCCCTACGCATGCGCGCACCATCCCCCCACACAGACATACACAACCCACAAACATGTATGAAGACCATGACACAGAGATACATGCATTGGCACATACACAGTGACACTCAGATACACACTTAAACATACATTCAGATACACATGCAGTAGCAGCTCACTCCAGCCTCTACTCTGCCCCCATGCTGCCTATACAGCTGCTGCCTCCTACCTCCAGTCCTCCTGTGCACCTGTCTCTGAAGCAGGGAGGAAGTGACAGACTGTCATCACTTTCTCCTTGCCGGCTGATTCTGTGGTTGGCTTTTAAAGGGCCGGCACCCCATCAGATCTGCTTAGTGATTGGCTTTTAAAGGGCTTGCACCCTACCAGATTTGCTTAGTGAGTATTAGGAGGGGGGACACAAACCATGTGTAGTATCCGGGAAAACCAATACATACAATCTGATATAAATTGCTTGTCAGATTGTGTGTGTGATTTCCGGAGTATTATACATGGTGTGTGGGTGTCAGGGAGCCGCATGCAAAATGAAGGAGTCTCCCAGAACTACATGGATATCTGTATTAGTTTTTCTGCATTTTTCACAAACTGCTTTTTCACCAATTATATCATCAACATTATACATTTTACTACTCTAAAACACTCATATTTGTATTCAGAGAGTATAACAGTACCCCCATGTTCAGGTTTGATGGTGTTTTTGAAAGTTACAGGGTAAAATATAGAGCTTGCCAATTACATTATTTTGACTATCTGCAAATCCCTCAAATTATAATTAATAAAAGCACGTAATGATGTAAAATGAATAGTTAAATTAGTTATTATGAATAGTTAAAGAAAAAACAGTGTGTGTGTGTGTGTGAGTCAGGGTGCTATGAGTATCAGGGTTGCAGTGTGTGTGAGTAAGGGTGCTGTGAGTGTCAACGTGCAGTGTGTGTGGGGGTGCTGTGAGTGTCAGGAGTGCAGTGTGTGTGTGAGGGTTCTGTGAGTATCAGGCATAGACGTGCGCACTGGGTGTGCCCTAATCCCCACGGCACGCACTATGTGCCTCCCTCCGTGGGCAGGTAAAGGAGATCAAAGATCTCCCTCACCAACCAACAGGCAGGGAGGGAGGCAGGAGAGGACCTGGGGAGCTCTTGTCAGCATCTCCGCCGGGTTCCTCTTGCGGGTCGGACCACCAGGGAAGACAGGAGCACGGCCCCCCCTCCCTACATAAGGTAAGAAGGGAGGGGGGATATTAACTAAATGGCCGCCACACCCCCAAACATAACACACAAACATACAGCACACACACATACATCACCCTTACACACACAGCACACACACTAAAAGCACCCTCACACTAACAACACCCTTACACACACACACACACACAGCACACACTAAGCACCCTCACACGCACACAGTAACAGTACCCTTACACACACAGCACCCTCACACATACACACACACACACACACAGCACACACTAACAGCACCCTTACACACACAGCACCTTCACACACACAGCGGCTTCACACACAGCACCCACAGACAGCACCCTCACACACACAGCAGTGTGTGTGTATGTATGTGTATGTGTATGTATATATATATATATATATATATATACGCAGCGTGTGTGTTTCTGCTTCAGGGTGCACACCCTTATACAATAGGCTGCGCACGCCTATGGTATGAGGGGTGCAGTGTGTGTGAGAGTGAGGGTGCTGTGAGTGTCAGGGGTGCAGTGTGTGTGTGAGTGAGTCAGGGGTGCTGTGTGTGTGTGTGTGTGTGAGTGAGGGTGCTGTGAGTGTCAGGGGTGCAGTGTGTGTGAGTGAGAGTGAGGGTGCTGTGAGTGTCAGGGCTGCAGTGTGTGTGAGTGAGGGTGCTGTGAGTGTCAGGGGTGCAGTGTGTGTGAGTGAGGGTGCTGTGAGTGTCAGGGGTGCAGTGTGTGTGTGTGTGTGTGTGAGGCTGATGTGAGTGCCAGGGTGCAGTGTGTGTGAGTGAGGGTGCTGTGAGTATCAGGGGTGCAGTGTGTGTGTGTGAGTGAGGGTGCTGTGAGTATCAGGGGTGCAGTGTGTGTGTGTGTGAGTGAGTGTGCTGTAAGTGTGTGTGTGTGTATTGTGAGTGTCAACATGCAGTGTGATTATACCCCCCCCTTCTTACCTTTAGTCTGGGAGGGGGGACCATGCTCCCATCCCTGGCGGTGCTAGTGGTGAGTAAACTCTAGCCTGTGGGGCTAGAGTTCACTCTTGCGAGACCCAGAGGGTTGCCATGGCAACTCTCCGAATCTCGCGAGAGGAACCCGGCGGAGCTGCAAGTTAGAGCTTCTCCGGGCTCCACTCCTGTCTCCTTTCCTCTCTTCCCGCAATACACTCCCCACCGGCCCATCATGGAATGCAGCAGGGCCGGCGCTCGGATACTGTGATCTCCCCTGCCATCCTCGGCCCATGGCCACCGCGGCCCACCGGGCATGTGTCCGATGCCCAGTCCGGGCCTGCTTCCCCCAACCCCACTCCCTCCGCTGCTCTATGCTCAGTCGTACCCACTACAGCTGAAAAATGTTCTGCTCTGCTCCTGTACTCCCTCCCCAAAACCTGTTCCCTCGATCCTATTCCCTCATATCTCACCTGCACTCTGTCTCCCTCTCTTGCTTTCCCTATCACTAACATTTTCAATCTCTCCCTTTCCTCTGGCACATTTCTTTCACTCTTCAAACATGCAACCGTACTCCAATTCTAAAAAAAGCTCTGTTTTGACCCCAACACCCCACCCAGCTACCAGCCTATCTCGCTACTGCCATTTGCTTCCAAGATCCCTGAGAGAGTTGTGTATGCGAGATTGACAGACTTCCTCAAATGCAGCTCTCTGCTTCAAGTCAATGGAGCTACCAATACCTCTACCTCACAGGCTCGCTGCCTAGGTGTTCTCATCTTCCTATCTGCCTGCACCTCCCATGCCCCCTCCTCTTCCAGTAAGATATAAGGCTCAATTTAAGATTCTGGTGCTTGCTTACAAGTCCCTACATAATGCTGTTCCAACCTACCTAAAACACAACTATGTCCAGTCTAGGCCCCTGCACTCAACCGAAGACCTACGTCTATCCCTTGTCCATACTCCCACCTCTGTCCATACATTTTGAAAACTTCTCCAGGGCTGCACCTTTTCATGTGGAACTCACTTCACGTCTCCATTAGACTTTTACCTAGTTGCCATACCTTCAAAAAAATCATTAAAAAAATCACTTCTTCAGGAAAGCATATCAATTAAACTAGCTTTTCATCCCCACACCCTGAGTCCTCTCCTGTAACTGTCAAAAATAATGTATTAAGGGGGGGCGGGGCCTGACCGCCAAGCTCGCTGGTCCCAAACAAGAGCAGCTCCTGCAAAACAAAGACAATTAAGCTGAAAAACCATGTCTAATCCCGGTCAAACCGACCACCAGCAACAGTACCCAGAGCACAGGGACTGCTGGACCTTGGGAGAGGCTGACTCATTGAGCTTCAGTCCCCGGGAGGAGATAGCCTTACTTCCACAAGCAGGGCCTTCTCCGGCGGTGAGTGGGGCGGACGGCCGCTGCCCCACTATCCTGCACCACAGTACCCAGCTTGAGGCACAAATCAAGGTGGATCCGGACCCGTTCCCCCCCCCCCCTTGGACCGGTGGGGGTGATCCCGGTCCTCACCCTGTGGCCCTACTTAAGAGAACACAAATGGAGCCGGGGGACCCGAGAGTGGCCTCCAAGATGGCGGGCGCCATGTGCATGGGAGGCAGGAAGAAGACCTGCACCATCTTCGTGCTCGCGGTAGACAACGGGGCTCCAACACCCCAACCCTGCAACAGAGAGGGGCGGACTAACCACCACCTACCCCCGCACCCACACATGCCGAAGTCGAGCGGCACAAGCAACCCCAGCAAGCGGATCATGGCGACCACACTAGGGGGAAGGGACGTTGCGCCACTACCACTCCCGCCTGGGAAATCAATGCCTGCAACAAAGCGAGCTACCTCCGCACGAGGACCCACCTCACACTCACCTGCCACCCAGCCCGCATCACCGCGACACAGACAACGACAAACTCAGGTGACCAAACCCGAGCTACCAGTCAGGCCTGACACCATCCCCCCCAGAAGACCAACAGAAGCAAGTTTCATAACCACCCTGAAGCCAGCCTTCCCCACAGAGAAAACCCGGGTAACCCCTCCGATACACCAGGGGGCCAGAACTCTTATAGCGACCTACTTAAGTCACACGAGCAAATTATCTAGCATTCTGTTTTATGTGGTAACCCTATATACACGTAGTTTACACGGCACTTACAAGCACACACTCACAGACATCGCTGCCCTAAAAGCAACGCACAAACCAGCACACAGCATCCACACAGCAGCATATCCATGATGCCAAACATACTTAATCAAGTGAGAACCTGTATGACTGTAACACTGACCTAGTTGTGCACTGACAGCTTTGATTTGAGGCTGCTACACGAGACTGTATGTATATCTCTCAATAATACATAGACCAACGACCGACCTAGCCAATTATGCAAACAGAGTGCAATTCATGTTTTAAAGCTACCGTCTCATGCCTAACTAATACTTGCTATATGACTCAAGCTGGATTGCCTTTCGTTAAAAAGTGTGTTCACATTATTGTTTCACAACAAGTCACCTACACAAAAACCATCAGCTTAAGTGTGAATAACTACGTTATATGGATATCTGACCTAGCATGTCTACTACAAACTGCTAAAGTCTCAGCCTGTGATCTTTCTGCTATATATAAATAATGTGCTGTTTACATTGCCACACTTTGTGATGCCATGAAAATGCCTGCAGATGCTGTCGTCAGGGGAGGGCTGGCAGCCTTAGGCCTGGGGGGCAAATCCAGTCAAGTGGCCCATTGCACCAAGAGGAGAGTAAAAACACCTTTCACATGTGATTGAAAGTGTGTGTGTGTGGCGGGTGGGAGGGCGAGTCATCTAAACAGACACTCAATGACAGGCACACACACACACACTTGCTGATTTTGCACACACTAAAAAAGACACACTCACTGACAGGCACACACACAGAAATACACACTGTTACAGGCATACTGACTCAGACAAACATACTGACACACACACACAGGCATACAGACAAATTGGCACACACACAGAGACATACTTGCACACACATAGACATACTGACACACACAGACATACAGAAAGACACACTGTTACAGGCATACTGACTCAGACAGACAGACATACTGACACACACACACACACACACACAGGCATACTGGCTGACACACACTGACAGACATTCTTGCACACACACAGACCGACATACTTGCACACACACAGACAGACATACCTGCACACACACACACACAGACAGACATACCTGCACACACACAGACAGACATACTGGCACACACACAGACAGACATACTGGCACACAAACAGACAGACATACTGACGCACACACAGACATACTGACGCACACAGACATACTCAAACACACACATACACTCAAACTTTACACTTTTAAAACCAGTAGACAGGGGCTGAGTAAGGGGACAGGGCTGTAATGGGGGGACAGGGGTGGTAGTGGAGGGTATAAGCTGTAATTGGGGGTTTAGGAAATGTAGGTGGGGATAGGGGCTGAAGCAGGTTGATGACTACAATTTGGGAAAGGGGCTGTGGTGTGGGTGGTATGGATTGCAATTGGGGGAGAGGAGCTGTAGTGGGGATCTTATGAGGCTGTGGTGGGGGGCATGGGGCTGAGGAAGGGAGCAAGGGCTGAGAGGGGGGAAAAGAGCAGGGAGGATAGGGGCTGAGGAGACATAGGGGCTGAGGAAGGAGGATAGGGGCTGAGGAAGGGGAGGAGGAGGGGAGACAGGGGCTGACTAAAGGGACAGGGCTGAAGGACAGGGCGGGACAAGGGCTGACTAAGGGGAAAGGGACTGAGGTAGGGGACAGAGTGGAAGGGTGACAGGGGTTGAGGTAGGAGACAGGGATTGAGGAGGGGACAGGGGCTGATGGAGGGGGGGCAGGGGCTGACAGGTTCTGACTGAGGGGGGACAGGGGCTGGCGAGGGGGACAGGGCTGAGGAGGGGATTAAAAAAAAAAAAAACTAAAGTGTGTTTCCCCCCTCCCTGAGTCTTACTTTAGGCCAGGGAGGGGTGGGCAGCAACCAGCAGGAGTAGCAACCAGCAAACAGCAGTAGCCAGTGAAGTTGGCCTCTTCTGATGATGTCAGGAGGAGGGGGCGTGACTTCCTCTGCTCTTTTACCAGACTGCCCAGCGGTCCTGTGAGAAGAGCAGTGAAAGTCACGCTCCCTCCTCCTGACATCATCAGGAAGGGCGGCTGACTCCACTGACTGCAGGCTGCAGGGAGAGTGAGGTAAGTTGAAAAATCTGAGTCCTCAGCCAGAGGCAGGGGATTCAGATTTTTCCTTTTTTTGCTGGGTGCAGGCGGCCCTGGGTTTAGGGTGGCCTGGGGGGCAATTGCCTCCCTGCCCCCCTTCCCAGCCCGCCCCTGGCTGTCGTGGCTCTGCTTGCATATTAACTCATGCACAAATAAAATAAAGAATAAAAAAATAAATAATAATAATAATGTATTAAGCCCTCAAGGAATACTTTTCTAGGAACCTACTTCTTTACTTACCTACTTTTACCATTGTGCCACTCTACCCCACTCCTTCTAGCATGTAAGCTCATTGAGTAGGGCCCTCAACATCCTCTGTTCCTGTTCATCCAACATGTCTGGTTACAATTATATGTCTGTTAGCCCATCCATTGTACAGCGCTGCAGAAACTGATGGCGCTATGTAAATAATAAAATAATACTACAATTTTTTTATTTTATTTTTACCATTAGTACAAGTAGTTTGTCCAACGTTTTGCACCATTCTCATATTGTTACATTCTGTACTGTGTTGTGTCTGTTGAGGATCTGGGTCTGTTGAGGGAAAGTATGGCTAGAAGGTTGGAAGAGTCTTTAAACTAGTAGTAAGGGGAGGGACACATATCTACAAAAAAAGGTATAACAGAAAGGAGATAGGCTTTAGCTCAGGGCAAGGAGGGTGGAGATGAGGCAAGGTAAGCTCAGAACAGAGGAAGTGTGTAATACAATTTTGCACAGTAGTGGCTCATGGCAATATTAAATGTTTGCTTACGAATGCAAGGAGCCTAAATAACAAAACTGGGGAACTGCTGGCAATAACATATTCTAATCAATATGACATAATAGGCGTAATGGGAAGGTGGTGGGATGAAACACATGACTGGGCAGTTAACTGGTTACACATTGTTTAGATATCTGCTTGGGACAAAAGAGTGGAAATCAATTAATGGTTGGATTGTAAACCAGCTAATATTGATATTGATGAGAAAGAACAGCTGTTAAGGCAAACTGGGAAAGTTGCACATCTGGTGTCACTTTAATTATTGGAGATTTTAATTACCAGATATACATTAAAGCAGTGTTTCCCAACCCAGTCCTCAAGGCACACCTACCAGTCCAGGATTTAGGGAATACAGGGTGTGTCTAAGGTGTTTTTACAAAGAAGAAAAAAAACACCTTAGACACAACTGGGTAATCCCTAAATCCTGGACTGGTAGGTGTGCCTTGAGGACTGGATTGGGAAACACTGCATTAAAGGACCACTATAGTGGCAGGAAAACATACTCGTTTTCCTGGCACTATAGTGCCCTGAGGGTGCCACCACCCTCAGGGTCCGCCTCCCGCTGGCCTGGATGGCGAGGAAAGGGGTTAAACTTACCTTTATTCCAGCGCCGGACGGGGAGCTCTCCTCCTCCGATCCTCCTCTTCGGCTGAATGCGCATGTGCGGCAAGAGCTGCGCGCGCATTCAGCCGGTCTCATAGGAAAGCATTTACAATGCTTTCCTATGGACGCTTGCATGTTCTCACTGTGATTTTCACAGTGAGAAGCACGCAAGCGCCTCTAGCGGTTGTCAATGAGACAGCCACTAGAGGATTTGGAGGCTGGATTAACCCTATTATAAACATAGCAGTATCTCTGAAACTGCTATGTTTATTAAAAAAATGGGTTAATCCTAGAGGGACCTGGCACCCAGACCACTTCATTAAGCTGAAGTGGTCTGGGTGCCTAGAGTGGTCCTTTAAGATAGAGATACTAGTAGTCCAGCTGGGGGATTGAGTTTTGAACCTGTTAAATGACACCTTCATTTCACAGCTGGTAGAAGCACCAACTAGGGAAAAAAAAAAGTTTTAAGGTAGATGAATTTGAGTAAAAAAAATGAAATTGTAGTTTCAGTGAAATCAGAGAAGGATGTGTTAGTAAATACTGTACAGGGGGTACTAATGAAATATCTCTGTACACAAATATAAGTGGCTTCAAGCAGTAAAAACAAAATGGCGATTTTTGTGTAAAATATGCAAAAAACAAATATGAACACTAACTTTGGCAAGGGTTTGTGACTAAGTGGCTACTAAATGAGACTGGACATACTACATTTTGAATACACCGGTTGTCTACTTTTGAAAATGGTATGCCATGATGGGGGTACTTTCCATTACCAGGCTGGGATACGATCTGAAATGCAACATAGGCCCAGAAATACAATCGGGCAAATTTTAATGTGTATAAACTGAAAAGAAGAAGCCCTATCTTTGTTTTGTAACTTTACAAAACCTCAGAAAATCTGTATATGAGGGGTACTGTTGTAGTTGTAACACAACGTGAATCACAAATATGAGTGTTTTATAGCAGTAAAATATATAAGGAGGATAACCTCAGTGAAAGTTCAGTTTTTGTGTGACAAATACAAAAAACAAACATGACCACTAAGTTTGGCCAGGGTTTGTGAGTAAGTGGCTACTAAAAAGACTGGACTCCATTTTAAATACCCTTGGTTGTCTACTTTTGTGCCTTGATGGGAGTGCTATATGGACCCATGTTGGGCCCAGCAAACCAATCTGGCAAAATTCAATGTGTAAAAATGAAAATTGACAAACTGTATATTTGACCCTTAAACTTTCCAAAACACCATTAAACCTGTACATATGGGGTATTTTTTGTACTTGTGGGACATAACAGCATATGCATTTTATTGCAATAAAAGCTGAGTGTATTATGACATTCACTGTTAAAATGCCATACAGAACTTGGAAAAAAATAATAATTTCACACTTTTTAAAATTTTATTAATATTAAGTTATGTTTTGTATAGAACTATGTGATGTGAAATAAAAGCTCTATTTTTTCTGAACACAATGATATGTAATAAAAGTGGGTGCACTTAATATAAAATAGTTAAATTATGCTTGAACATAGCTCGTATAAAATATTTCTCATAAAATAATTAAAAAAAAAATTTTTTTTTAAAACACAGCGGTACATATTACAGAATAATATGCCAAACTAAATTAACAATTTAATTTTTGCTGGCTACATCTTCTGCTACGACCATCTACTCTGCACAAAATTAATTCAAACAAGAAATTGTCAGAACAGAATCCAGACATTCCCCAAAACAAGAAAAAAAATTAAAAAAAATCAATCAAAGTTGAGTTAAGGGAACAAGCACATTACCTGTAATTCAGTATACGTCAGAGTAATAACATCCCATACATACATTTCTGAATCAGTAGGAAACCACAAA